>CAKNXH010002042.1:0-17324 GCA_932178445.1 Andricus quercusramuli | reverse complement strand
AGTAGCAGTAGTAGTAGCAGTAATCCATTTGTTATTCTTTCATTTATCATTAGTCCAAGTCTATTAGTACAATATAATTTGTTTGTACCATGAAAAAATGTTATTCAAAAAAAAAAATCAAAATTTGATTTCTTAACCGAAAAAACCGTTAAAGAATTTACAGAAAACCTTCTTTATGATATTGGAAGACTGCGCTAGACTCAGTGACATATAAACCTTTTTGTCGAGATAGAAGTAGTTCATTTTTTACCTGTTACATTGCATAAATCATGCATCTTGAAGATCATGGGGAGTTAAGCATACTTTGAGCCACAAAAAACTCCTAGCGGAAAATCGTACTAAAAAATTAGATGGATAATTTGTTTGCGAAAAAAATAATTCAATATGAATCATCAGTAACAAAATATGAAACCTTCATTCCGGCCGCGCGGTCCGTGTTTCGCACGTACGTACATATCAACAGGACGCGTTCGGGCTAAAGACGAAGTACTAGAATATTACGAGTGTGTAGCACATGTTACGTTTTTTTTTAATTGCAGAGCAATTGAAATTTATCTGTTACAAAATATTTCGTATTTTTATTTATTATCATTATATTATTTTTGATTTTCATTGAAAATTTTTCAAATTCGACCAATAAATAATACGTCGTCTCAAGTGAATAATCGCGCAGAAATGGGTCACGGAGTCGAAATAAAACCTGCGTAACTTGTTTCTGATGGTTTATTTTTAATAATTCTCTTAATAAAAAAGATATTTATAGTTTTCGGAACAACTATTTTGCTGGAGTTTTTTGTTGCTTAAAATTCGCTTGAATATCCGTTGGCTTACAGACATTAGCCATAAGCCTGTTTTGTGGGGTGTCAAAAATCCCTAGAAGTGAAAAATTGTTTTTTGCGAGTTTTTGGAGCTGATTATTTTTTTGCAGTTTTCAAAATAAAATTTGTTTCCAATAATGAAATACTACACTCTATTGATAATTATATGTTAGCATAAATTATTTAAATAATGTATTATTGTTTTCCGTAATTTTCCCTTAGAATAGAGTTGGAACGTCGAGGTTTTATCGAAATTTTTTACTCACATTCAACTTTCCAGTTAGATCGAGGCAATAGCTATATAAGTTTGTTGAAAATAATTTTTGGAATAATTTATTATTATTGATAATAATATTCTCTTAGAACATTGCTAGAAAGTTGCAGGTTCTTAAAATAATTTTCTACTTTTGTACCACTGTTCAATCAAAGTGAGATAATGATTATCATTTCAAGTTAACGAACATAATTGTTTAAACAATATAGTATTATTTTTAATAATAACGGTTTTTAGAAATGGTAGAATGTTGCGGTTTTCTCCGCAATTTTTCCACTGTTGTCGACTTTGCATTTACAGTGCGATTATAATTGATAACATTCAACAACAAAAATTTTCTAAACAAATTTATATAGTTTATAACTATCATCTCTTACGTAAATGCTAGATACATAGTTTCTGTTCTTTTCTGAATTTTGCCACTTTTTGTCATCTATTCACTTAGAGCAAGTTAATAATTAGTGCAACTTGACAAAAATAACTGTTAAAACAACGTGTGATAGATTATACTATAAATATCTTCTTCTGTAATAATACTGGCTTGTAACAGTTTATATCAAATTTTTAAAATTTGGTCCACTTTTCACATAATGAGATAACAATTAATTCAATTTAACAAACGTTCTTGTTTATAAAATTTATAACTGTTTATAACGGTCTCGTATTCAAATAATTCTATAAAGTTGAGCGTTTTTATGAAATTTTTATTTTTTTTTTATTTTTTAGTCAAGAAAAAATAATAAATATTATTCCTCATTCAAAAAAAGATTCTTAGTAACTACTTTAAGAAAAATTTACATTCAGTGTTTGCGTGAACTTGCATTAATTTTTACCTCGTACTAAGACCTAAGTGACAAGTGGACAAAAAGTTGAATATTTCAGAAAAAAACGCAACTTTCTAGCATTATTCAAAGATAATATGATTAAAAATGATCATTCATTGCTTAAACAATTGTGCTCCTTAATTTGAATTAATTATCACCTCACTCTAATTGAAAAGTCGATACAAAGTGGGAAATTTTAAAAGTTTCTAGCATTATTCTAAGACAATAATATAATATATATAATAATGAATTAAAAAAAAATATATATATTTATGTTAAACTCAATAGATTCTTTTCTTTCTTAAACTAAAAAGTTAAAAACAAATTTGAACATTCGAAAAAACCTCAATTTTCTAACTAAATTTTATGAGAAAAATTCTAAAATCAATAATATATTGTTCACAAAATTTATTTTTTCATCCAGTCATCAATAGAGTGTAGTATTATGAGTACTGTAAACCATTCCTGACAAAAAAACAGCAAAAAATCATAATTAGCGTCAGAAACTCGCAAAAACCAATTTTTCATTAATGGAATTTTTTTCGGGACACTGTAAAACAGACTTATGTGGGTGATATTTCAAAACTAATTGCTCATCTGTATTCTATAGCTAGTTTCGATGAGAATTGTTGAGTTTCAACTGAATTTACCTACTATTGACGATTCTGAATAAAATGTACAAAAACGTCTTTTATTTCTCTTGGGAAATATGTGTTAAGCTTAATGGAACTTGCGGGAACCTCTACATATGATTAAAAAATAACGCATTAATTTTTTTAAATTCAAACACATGTCTGGGCCATAGGCATAAATATTCGGAAGAACAATTTTGTTTGAGTATTTATGCTTGAGTGCTCTGCTAGCCCGTTCTTGGTCAAGCGCTCAAGCTTAAAAACAAAAACCTCTATATCTCGAAATCTAAGACCCATTGGATAAAAAAAAACCTATCTAATAGACCTTGATGTACTTTCACCCTGCAAATTCTCAATCGAACCGGCATTCAGCATCTTGCGACCTCTCCTTGCCAGTGTGCGTCTTAATAATTAACATTGCAATTTTTTTTCAGGATTACTTAACGCAGATCCATATAATTATTTAAATCATTGGGGTAAGTTGATTTTCCTTTAATTAATACGTTAAAGTTACGCTACTCAGTAAGAGAAGTAACTCTTTACTGTTATAGTTGAAAATAAAAAAGGTGGATGAAAAATATGCTAATATAAGGAAGACATTCTATTAGTTTTATAATGGCTTAACTTCGGACTGAGCAATTTTTGTGACCAATAGTATTTTTTTTTCAGAAAATCTCTTGTGAAAATTTTCGATGAGATCAAAAATTTTATTTTTCCTTCCATTTCCGAAAAAAATATGGAAATTCGATTTGGAGAAGAGAAAATAATTATATTTTTGGTTGAAGATTTAACTGTTTTGTTGAGAATTTCGTTTACCGGTAATTCAACTATTTTTGTTAAAAGTTAATTCTCATTGTTCTAGTATTATAATTTTGGTTGTCGATTCATTTATATTGGTTAATAATTTAAGCTCATGAATGGTATTTAATAAAAATGGCGATTGTTTTATTTTTCACAAATATTAGACGTTGATTTGAAGCTTGCTGGTGCAGTTTTGTTAGTTATAATACATAAATAGTACGGCTGTATCAGGTTTTCAGTTTCTCAATTCTGGTTAGATTTTGTGAAAAAAAAACACTCAAAAAAACAAACTTGACTTGCACAAGTTTGTCGAAATTTGGGCAACGGGTTACTATTTTCAGCATTCGAATAAGATCTATGTACAAAAAATTTTGTTGGTGGGGTGGAGGAGTAAAATGGGTCATAGTATTGATTGAATATACCAAATGTATAATTATTTTCCTTAATAATCATTCCGCTTAAAAGATGAAAAACACCGTTCATCGGTAAGCTTATGATCAATTACTTTTTTGTAGAGTTTTTCTTTCAAGAACTTTTTTTTGCTTTTCTTTTCTGAGTGAGCGACTCAGCCCTAAATTTTGAGCTGAAGTTTTTCTCACTTCAATTTATCATGTTACTGTAAAAAATCTACAAAAAAAAACAAGCCATTCAGCATAATTTTGAGGTGCTTCCTGAAGATTCTTCCTACAAAAAAAATTCATAATTCTCCTTTTGTCTGAATAAACTAGAGGCATTGGAAAGTCAAGTTCACCCTCTACCAAGCGAGGATTTCAACCACATTAGAGAAGGGAGCATTGTTTCTCTCATGATTAAAGATACAACCTATATTGAATACGGAACACTTCAGAAAAGGGCATCTAATCTGTGGGATGTGCGGATTCACTCAAATGACTTGGAATTAACTATGACACCAGGATGTGATCGCGTGTTTATGACAGTTGCGGATTCTAATCCGTCAGCAGATCCAGATCACTGGGAGAAACTTTTCGCTGCACCACTCTGGGGTCGCACTGAAAATAAAAATGGTAGAATAAATCCATGTTCAGCAATTTTCGTAGTATGCCGCCGTAATATTTATTATGCAAATCTGTTCCATTTTGGTATAACTACGGAAGATCGTACAAGTACCCACGTCCGTGTATTTGGTGAATATAATCCCAATGCGTATAGAGTCTTTCATGGGGTGCTAGAACCTTGGGACACCAATAAACGTCCTCCTGCATGGGTTATACAAAATCTACCATGGCATTGAGTATAAGGAACTATGCCTTAGGACATCTGGATATCAAAGAGAATGTTCATACATGGTATTTATGCATTTTTTTCTACAGAAAATCATAACAAGACACATTTCAGTAAGTCACTTCTTTTAGTGAAGTTACGATGAAAAAGAATGTCTCGTCCAAATGTAAGACAAATTATCGAATAAAAATGTTCTCTAACAATGACTCTTACTTAATTTTATTTCAATCTCCTATATATATATATATATATATATATATTTATTTATTTATTTATATTCATTTATTTATAAGCTAACATATTATCATTTCATTAAATTACTGAAAGTATTTCTTCAACAATAAAATAGAATAATAGATGCCTTCAGACGATACATGCTTCATTATAACTGTTTCTCTAATCAATTACGCTGATCCATGTTCACTCCTTACAAATTTCTAATTATTATTTTCGAATTCAGTACGTGTTAAAGTATGATTTGAAAATGATTATTTCTAGAATTTAAAATACTTTATGCTGCTAAAACTATTATGTGAATGTTTTAGATTAATTGGAAGTGTACGATTCACAAATGTTCCTCTATTGATAGGGAGAAAATTCCTGTAACCTCAATATGAATGACGCATTTAATTTAATTTGAACACAACTCTTCAAAAGGAGCCGACTATTATTTTCATGAACTAAACTTATGTGAAATGCTGCAGTTTAAAAAATTGACGTTCAACCTCAAAAAGAAGAATTTTTAACAAAATACCTAAATCCTGAACCAAATAGTAGGTTTTTCAAACCTAAGGATTTGCTTATTGGGTTCTATCAAGGAAGTTACTTGAAAATATGTGAGAAAAAACAGTCTGTATTAAGATTCTTCACTTCTAAAATAGAACCACTTATTTTGATTTTTACAATCATTTCAAGAAATTATTATTTACGTCTATATTTTCCGTCGGTGATATGATTGCTTTATACTGACTTCATAACATCTTTATTCCTTCAAAAGCAACACAAGATAGATTTTCAACGAAGTAGTTGAACTTTCAACAATTACGTTGAACTTTAAATCACAAAAGATTATTTCTTAAAGAAAGATCTAATGAATGATATTTCAACTGAGAAAATATCTTAATTTTAAACCTTAAAACAGTCTAATTCAACCAAACATATGAATTATCAACAGAAAATCCAATATCTGATATGACAACAAAAAAAGACCTTAATTTTCAATAATAACCAGTTGAATTTAACCAAAAAGACACATTTTTTAGCAATATAGAAGAATACTCAACCAAAATGTTCTTTTTCACAAAATAATGTTTAAATTTCTGCCAAAAGAGTTTATATTTTAAATGAAAAACCAGAATTTTCTACAAGAAGTTAAATTTTCAAGCAGTGAAGATTTTAGCTTTCAATAAGAAAAATGTTTTCAACAAAATTTTCTAATTTTTCAACTAAATAGGCAAATTTTCAAGAAAAGTGTTAAATTATTCACCTATAAATATGAAACTTCTACCGAAAGGTTGATTTCTACCATGTAGTTGAATTGTATATATAATTGATGAATTTCCAGTTCAAAAGATGAATTGTGTAGCCATAATTTTTTCTGGGTATTTTATGTAAAACCTCAGTATTTAGTAACAAACGGTGCACTTAAAAACTTAAAAACTTGATTTTTTATTTTTGCCATTAAATAAGAAAAATCAACAACAAAAATGTTTTATTTTTTTTTTATAGTTTACGCTATTTTTCAGCATTTACAAAATTATAGATCGTTATTGGAAAAATTTCATTTAAAATTATAGAAAAGTATAAGAACATTTTTCAACAATTTAAGAAGGGATACCTTTGCTTTTTACACATTTCACCGCATCACATATAGTAGTATAGCTATGCCAAGTCGGAAGCACTACTACGTAGTTCTAGCTGCTGCAGACAAATGGTGACACCGGTCATTTGCCATCGGTCAGTTACCATCAGTCGGTAAGTTACCATCATTCGGTAAAACAGTAATACGTCAGTTATCACCAACTGCTAAGGTTGCATTATAAGGTTGCATAATCTGCATTATGATCAGCCAGGAAAAAATTTACAGATTAGATACCACCAGTCAGCAGGGTAAAACATTGCATCACCATCAGCCGACATGGCAGAAACCTGAATTACCATCAGTCGGTGATACAGTTGCATGACAGACATCATCAGTCGGTAAGACTGAAATCTGCATTCACATCAGTCGGCGAAGAAGAAATTTGCTTTACCATCAGTCGATAAGGTAGAGATATGTCATGGATCCATATCTCGGTCAATAATATAAGTCCCTACGTTACTGACCTATACCCTCAATGTATTAACCTAGAGATCAATCCCTATCAGTATATAATTTGGTACCAACTTCCGGTTCAACTTTCTACACATTTCCAGACAGGTCAAACTTCCAGTTCAAAATTCCCAGAATATTGAATGTAATCTCTAAAGACTCAATAGGAAAGATCAATCGATATTATCAACTTTCACCTTGAATGGTACATAATTGAAATTCAATGTGTCGGGTCCTAAAGAAATTTCTTTGTGAACGTAATCTATAACGATTTTGTATAGATCCAAATTTCTGGTAGGTCTGACGTATGACGTGTTGTCCTGACATGTTTTCTAGTTCTAGAGACGTCATTGCATTTAATCATGACGCCTGCTCACTCTAATGTATTAGGCTTGAAGAAGCGAGTGCGCACGAAACTTGAATTCAAACCAACGATGTGTGTCCAGCGCTGAAATTTGATATCAACATAACGATGCTTGAATAAAGCCCAACGTTGAAAATGCAGCCCAACGAGGTCTGTAATTGTCCACCGCTAACAAAAAGCGATATTTGGATTTAGAATTCAACCCAACGGCGTTTGCAGAACTCCAGCGTCGAAAAAATGATAGCGAGCAATATTTTGAACTTTGAATTTAACCCAACAATGTTTGTAAATATCCAACGCTCGAAGGAACGAAATTATTTTGCAGAAGGAAGTTGAAGTTCGTCTCAAATACATTCCGAGCAATGTAAAAAGCGCGCGCAATTTGAATTCATCTATCCGAAAATTGAATCTAAGTAATATTAAAGTGCTTCAGGTGAATTGTTGCGAATATACTCAAATTTGATATGCAGTTTTTCCCTTTGGAATGTTTATTTATTCTTATTATTCAACAAGTTGTAGTACCAACAATTCACAAAAGAAGATAATTATTGTACATATTTAAATTCAAAAATATTATAGGGCCCTCCGAAGTAGCGAAAGTAGAGTTTTTTAGTCATGGTTGTTTCCTCCATCTTCTCAAACGTATCCACTCACATTGCATCCTCGAAAACTTTTATGATTCTGATAGATAGGAATACTGCAGATGGGTTATCCAACTCAACCACAATCCTGGCACCGTACTTGGTTGGAACTTTGCGAAACTTGGAAACGGTATACTTCTTCTTGAGTGTAAGGTCAGACAACGGTTTCGTAGGTATGACTCGTTCATACGGCCAACTGAGTTGATCATTTTGAGATCTTTTTTCTCCAAAGACATTTCTTTTCTACTTTCCACTAGAAGTTTCAACAGATGACTAACTTACTAGATAGAAAAACACCACCTTTAGAGTATCGTTTGCGTGGAAACAGTTTCGCATTAATGTTCTTGTACTTGGTATTATTGATAATACGAATAGGACAGGTTTATCACCAATCATAAGAGCATTACCTAGTCTACGTACTCCATACACCATATCCAAATATTGTTTCCTATTTTGACTCAGCATAGTAAGGAACTCGTTGGTGAGCCACTGATGATAATTATCAACAGGCTCTGTTGCAGTATCTCCTTCAACCATTATCAGATATAACTTTCCTAAATCCTCTTCTTCTTCATCATCAGCAGTCTACTAGACTCCGCAGTATGGGCGCACTGTGGGCTTGAACGTTTCATTTAGTATACTTTCATTATAGGCCTTACTTCTATTTAGCATTCGATGCTTCCGTCGTATCGCATCACTGGTTTTAACAATTTGACGTATAGTATTCATCTGCTTGCTGATGTTCTTGTTGACGCGACTGCAGCCTAATCAATACATGCTGATGATCATAATAATATTTCAAATATTCAAATATTTTTAAAAAATGTTAGAAAAAGTTCGAATCATTCTAAAAATATTTCAAAGCTTTGAAAAACTTCAAACAGCCAATTACAATGCAGCCAGTTAAAAAAAATGTATTCCAATTTCAAATTGCCAAAAAGGAATATAGAAAATGTTATGGCAATTTTTCTAGTTTTGAAATATGCTTTAAAAGTTTTAGGCAAAATTTAAATCATTTTTAAAGATATCTGGAAATTTTACAGAAATTTCAAAATAATTTCAAATGTGAAGAAATTTCAAAAATTTGAAAAACAAAATTTAGATTTTTAAAGACATTTCCGAACAAAAAATGCAGAACCTCTCTAAGAATTTTGAAAAGTTTCAAGATAATACAAATATTCTCTTAAGATTCCTGGGATAACTTAAAGTAACTTTTTATTCAAAAAAAAGGTTTTTTAACAAATTTTTCAAGAGATTTTATGACAATTACAAGAATTTCCAAACTTAGAAAAAGAGAGAATATTTCAAAACTTAGAAAGATTTGCGAAAATTCATAAAATATTTTTAAATTTCTTCCAGACTTATACGAGTACTAAGTATCTTTTTAGCTGAACTGACGATTTTCCAAAAATTTTTAAGATCTTGAAAACAAGTATACTTAAAAAATAAATTGCTATTCGGAATTTTTATTCTGTTTTTGAAATTACTTCCTACACAAATCAAAAAACTACACGCGAATGTGGCGCGCGATTGAAGATGCTAGATAAAAAAAATTATGCTCGACATTATATAAACAAGAACGTCTAAAAATTATTCTTTTAAATTTAACCGTGTGTTATTTTTTTGTATAATTGAATAACCTGGAAGAATAAGATTTTTTAAGAAATTTTTTTACAGTTTTAACGTGATGCAGCTCATTTCTTCACGAAATTAATATCTTTTGATGCTGCACACATTTCAACATATTTTTTTGAACTTGAATAAATTGAGGTGAAGTAGATTAGGTTTGTACACAGTTCTGGATTTCCCACTTAGAAGCAGTAGCTCGTAAATACCTTATGTTTTTGGAGGTGATATGTGGTCTATATTTCCGAGTTCTTCGAGGTTCATGTAAATTTTTCACGGTCATTGAGATAAAAAAATGTTGTCATTCCAAATAATCAGAGCTGAACTTAAAGTTAAAGAACTCAAAGTGAGATTTTTTAAAATTCAAATTTTCAACATTGAATCTTAAAAAAATTTCAATAAGGAAATTTTTGATTTTTTTATGTGAAATGGAAGCTTTGAACACTTTTCCATTTAAGGATTCAAATTATGTAAATGCGATTCAAGTGTGAAATTTCAAGCTTTAAGCTATTATAAATTGAACAATTCATTTTGAAGTTTATTTTGGATAGATTTTCGAGCTATGAACATTGAAAATTGATAAATTAAATTTTTTTTAACTGAACATATCCATTTTTGTAATAATATAAATGTTGATATTTGTGCGGTTTTCAGTCACAGGCGAAAAGTCCGGATTCTAATGGCAATCTTCAGTGCTGGCATATTTATCTTTTCAGTTAAAAATTGAGCTATTTTGTTAAAGTTCGTTGTTTAGTAAAATATTAATTTTTGAACTGAAAATTTATCTTTTTTAGATCAAAAATTCAAATTTCTGATAGAAAATCAACTTATTAATTAAAAATGAAAATAATATATTTTTTGGTGAGAATTCGATTATTTGATCAAAAATTAATCTACTTTATATTGAATTTAACAATTTTCCACGGAGTAATTTTTGTTCTGAAAATTCAACTATTTCAGTAGAAGATATTTTTTTTTAAACTCATTTATTTTGATTGAAATTTGTCTCTTCAGATTGACTTCAACGGTTCTCAATTAAAAATTGGAATCTTTCTTGGTTGAAATATCAAATATTACCTTTTTTGTTAACAAGTTATATCTTTTGGTTAAAAATGTTTCTGCTTTGTAGAAAATTCAACAATTTTGTTGAAAGTCATTTCTTTTTTTGTTTAAGATTTTTCATTATATGGGAGGTGGTTATATTTTTAATTTGAGTTGAAGATTTATAATTTAAGTTGAAAATTGATTGCTTTGGTTGGAAATTCATGTATTTTATCCTTCCTGGTTGAAACTTCATCTTTTTGATTCAGAATTGAACTGATTGTTTAAAAATTAATATAGTTTATTGAAAATTAAATAATATTGTTAAAAAATATCATTTTTGTTTGGAAAAACAACTGTTTTGTTGAAAATTTGTCTTTTTCTATTGACTTCAACGGTTTTTGATCTAAAATAAAATTTTTAAGTAAAAACAATTATTTGAATTTATATAATGCAATGAAAATTAAGAAGAATGGTTATTTCATATTTATTGTAAAAACACAATTATGGATTTTTAATTCTTAATAAAGTTACTTTTATCATGCGAAATATAAATTTAAATACTGTCGCATACGTCTGGCTTGATCAAACGAAATTTCACATCACAGGTATTGAGATTTCCTCACTTTCACCATGCAAGTAAATGTTTCATTTTCCGTACCCTTGAACTTTGAAAAAAATTTCCAAATGGAAAAAAGAATTATTTTATACAGTTATGTAACAAATAATTTCAAAAATACGTGGTAAATGAAAACCTTCTACAAATATACTAATATTCTGAAAAAAAGGGAAAAAGTGACCAAATTGAACTGAAAAGTGACCAAAAGTGACTATTTTCTAATCCAAAAAGTGGATAATGTACATTATTAATGTGACTGATGTTCTTTCGAATTACAGAGAATATTAAAGAATTCGTTGATATTTATAAGAATTCTTGGTGAACGCTTTTACTAATTCAGGATAAATTCGTACGAGTTCAAAAAAATTCCAAGATTTCAAAAACTTTAATTGATTGGAGCAAAATTAGGAAATTTTATAAACGGAATAAAACAATATTTCAGAAAAAAAATTCAAAATTCAAAATTAATTTGAAACAAAAAAATTACTCTTCTACCATAAAAGATGACTTTTTATCAAAATAATTAAATTTTCGTTCTAAAAGATGAATTCATAACAAGAAAAAAGGTGTAACAGTTGATATTTCCACCAAAAAAATTAAATTGCATGAAAAAAAGAATTATTAAACCAAAAAGACGAATTTTCAACAAATAATGATTTTTTAGTTATGACAGAAAGAAAGTATACCTAAATTGTTGAGTTTTGAAGCCAAAGGAGGAATTTCCTGTACAAAAATTGAATTTTGATTGTATTTTTAATTTTAAAAGATGAACTTTTAACTAAAAATATGAATCTTCAAAAAAAAAAAAATTATTTCTTAATAAAATGGTTGAACGGAATTTTCAAACAAAACAGTTGAATCCCTAAGCAAAGAAGATTAATTTTCATCCAAATAGTTGCAATTTTATTCCAGAAAGATGAGATTTCTTCGACAACAAATGAGTTTTAAAATAAAGAAGAAAAATCTTCAAAAAAAATAGTTGAATTTTCATCCAAGAAATTTTTTAGTTCACTTTTTAGTACCAAAATATGAATTTTAAACGAGTAAATTTTCTACGAAATAGTTGAACTTTCAACAAAACAGTTGAATTTTCAACCGGAATAGAAGACTTTGTAACAAAATTGTTGATTCTTTAATTTTTTTCAGAACATCTGAGGAAGTTTCAAGAGCAATAAAAAGTTTTAAGAGATTTCCAAATACTTGAAAGGCCTTTAAATATGTTAGGGTATTTGGAAAGATTTCAAGGAATTTTCAAGTGATTCTCGTCGTTCATTCTCAAATTTAAATGCTGAAAAATACTATTTGGCCTTGAATTTGGTTTGAATTGTATTATTTCAAACGATTTCGATTTGCAACAGTACAATTTTCTGAGGTTTGATTTTGGCTGAATGAAAGAAATTATGTAAGAGAAGCGGTTTATTTAACTTTAAAAATATATTTATCTAAGTGTGAAATGAACAAATCAATACGTGTTGGGTGTGTGCTATTTGAAAACAGATTATTCTCAACGCCAATAAAGCAAGGTAAAATAGATACATTTTTTAAATGATTCTTGTTTTTCTCTCAATATTCAACCTCCTCTTGTTTCAATAAGGCTAAAAATATTACACGTTCATGTTATTTTATCAAACACAGAAAACTTTCTACGCACTCGAAAAATTTCTTGATTCAGTAAACTAGAAATTGTGAAATATTTTTTTTCGTGATCTGTTTTTGATTTCCGATATCAAAAAGAGCAAATCATGATACGTACAATTTTAAACCATGAAGTATAAAATAGAATTTCCTGAGAAGATTTTTCATGTTTTTCTTTAAGTTAATTATAACAGCATGTTAAAATGTTAAAAAAAGCTATCAAAAGATTTCCAAAATTGTTGAAAAAGAATCTGGAAGATTTTAAGGCAGTTTTGGAAAGACTTATAGACAATTCAAAATTTGCAAAGATTTTGAAGAATGTAAAACCAAATCCTGATTTTTGAAGATTGCGAAAAACGAAGCCTTTAAAGAATTTTGATAGTTTTTAAGTAAATAAAAAAAAATTCTTGAAATTTCTGTGAAAATTTTGAATGATTTTCAAATTTTGCAGCATTAAAAAAAAAACATTAGGAAAAATTCTGTTCATTTTGAAATATATTTAAAAGGTTTAGAAGTTTCGACAGGATCACCTAACAATTTTGCATTACAAATGATTTAAAAAGTGTAAAACTAAATCCAGATTTTTGAAGATCGCGAAAAAAGTAAGCTTTTTAAGAATGAATTCGACTAAGTAAAAGAGATAATATTTAGAATTTTTGAAAAGATTCAGGGAATTTATTTTTAATTAGGGATGTATAGCAGTTTTGTTGATCTTCGACTTCCTCAAAAGGAGAGAAATAAAAAAAATACATAATTATCGGGACGACTAGCCAAATGTTGAAAATGGGCTAGTCATCCCGAATTTCGGGACGACGAGACCTTCGTAATAAATATAACGCTTAGGCTGTTATGTATCTACTGCAAATACACTTTTGCATCTTCCAAAATAAGCTACACAGTAGCGGAATGGACCGGACTGGTTATTAATTATATATATATATATATATATATATATATATAGGGTAAAATATAATTAGATTATAAAATATTGCACAATACCGGCGTAAATGATGTAGATGCCTGGTTTTTGAGCTGTTGCTAAAGTGCCTTAATTTTTAAAATCTTTATGTGGCAATTTTTTTCTCGTTATGCTGCAAAATTCAATGAAATTCTTTATTAATTAAAGTTAAAGGCAAAATGTTAACTCTGTGAAAAAATTATTTTGAAAAACGTCAAATTTTCATGTTTTCCGATGAAACTTGGGAAATGAGCAACATTCTTTAAATTTCTTGTGCTCATTTTAAAGTTAAGTCTCCATAGTTCTTTCTAAATTAATAAGATATTTCAAGAATTTTTCCACATTCTGTCCTGGAGTCAAACTTGGTAAAAAGTTGAAAAATTTTTAAAATGTGGAAATACAAAATATTTTTTAAATCGTTATTCAGCATATTTAAATAAATTTCAATAATATTTATAAAACTGGGATTGTTTTGAATTTTTCTGCATTGTTCTGAGTTATGTGATGAGATCAATCATTTGGGTGTCATTTTTGCATCAAATTTGAGAAAAAGAATGGAGATTTAATATTAAAATGATTTCGAAAAATTAAAAAAAAAAAGTTAATTATTTCCCGAGTTTTCTCAATTTTTCAGAAACATGGAAATTAGATGCTTTTTTTGCATCAAGATTTTGGTATATGGATGATTCTTCGCTTAGAGGTTGTCCATATATAACGTAACACTTTTAGGGTCTGCGATGGCTCCAGAAGATTCTTATGCACAATTTTTTTCAGAAAATTTATTCCGTTCGAATGGTTATTTCATTTTCTGTTACATATAATGCTATACAACTTCCTTTACTCAGAACATAAAATTTTTTTGGTAAGAGGTATGAAATTTTCAAACACAATGTATCAAAACATTCCGTAGCTGTGACTGAAAATTATGAAATATGTAACCGAATTCTCCTGAATTAATTATAATTTTATAATAAAGCATATTGTTTGACCATTTTGAGTTAATATCTATATAAATGATTTAATAAAGAATTGAGGATTATAGAAGGGATCTTGGTAGTTGAATCTTGAATAGGAAAAATTTATTTCAATTCAGGTTACTAATGTCTGCATTCCTTGTTTATGAATATAAATTGCTTCTCATCGTTTACCAGAAATACGCCATAATCGTATTTTTAGCACCATTGAGTACACGTATTGAAAGCAAGCAAATGCAGTAGCTCTAGTTTATATTGCAGCATTCCTGAAACAGCCAAAAAAATTTTTATGAAAAATAATCAACCCAGACACCTTCTCGAGATTCTAATTCATGTCTTCGTCTATACAATAATATTCAACAAGCCCAACAAACCACTCCTTCTCCTTTTAACGAACCTCGTTTGAGCTGCCATTATTTAAAACACCTAAAAAAAATTTCAATCAAAAATATTCAACCTAGACACTTTCCAAAGACCATCGTGCATATCTCTGTATTTACAGTAATATTCAGCAGCCCCGTAAAAAGAAAACAGTGTGAATTCAACATCCCCGTTTAACATGTCTTGAACTAAAGAAGCCAAAACTAATTAAAATAAAAGTAATCCCTCTTGACTGTTTCCCAAGAGAATAATTCGTATCCTCGTTCACACAGTAATATTCAACAAATCTGAAAAACAACCTCTAGTGAATCAAGCAATTACCATGCTAGCTGCCTTAAAATAAAACAGCTGAAAAAACCATAGATAAAAAATAGCCACCCCAGAAACCTTCTCATGACTTTAGTTTATACCGCCATTGTGACAGAAATATTCAGCATCTCCCAAAAACTTCTATAACATTTAACGAACTCCGTCTCAGCTGACTTGAAATAAAACCACCGAAGAAATTCAAAATAAACACCACATTCACCTTGCTAAGGTTCTAGTCAATACCTTTTCGCCGCCGCAGTGTTTAAATAGTCCCAAGATCTATCCCATAGAACATTCATTGTTCCGCGTCTTAGCTGCCTTAAACCACAGCAGACAAAAAAGTTTGTCATTATAAAAAGTCAAACCAGAGACCTTCCCAAGACCCGAGTTTATATCTTCGTTCATACAGTAATGTTAAAAAAACCCAAAAAAAACAACAATGAGAGCATTTAACAAACCGCGTCTCAACTGTTATTTTTCGAAGAATCCAAAATTATATGCAATAGAAAATTATCCCCATATACACCACTCGATGACTCTTGTTTATATCATCTTCCATACAATGAAATTCAGCAACCACAAAAACAATTCTTATTATATTTAACGGAAGAATTCACAGCTGTCGTGAAAAAACTGCAAAATTTGAAATAATCACCACAGACACCTCGCCAGACGATAGTTAATATTTGCATCACCTCGTTAACATTCAAGAACATCCATGAGCTTTTCTAGGTATCAGGATTGTTTATTTTTCACTTCAAATTGTTTTGGCTGTTTTAGTTGAAGGCAGTTGAGACGTAGTTTGTTGAATGTGCAGTGGGTAGTCCTTGTGGGCTGCTGGTTATTTCAGGGACATTTTGTTGGTAATTAGTTAGGTTTTATCACTTTTAATTTAGAGAGGCAATAATGTAGTTTTGGGGGAGAAAAAAAGCTACTGAAGGAAAATTGACTACTTTAGAAACTCAAATTCTGAATAAAATTGCAGTTTATTAGAAAAATTGACAACAGAAACAATTTGAATATCCAAGACAGAACTCTGGAAGAAGTACCACACGAAGACCCTGAATGTGTATAATTAATTCGGAGCCCACTGACCCTTTTTCATTTGATTGTGGAAAAAAATATTTTTCTAAACATTGTTCAAACAAACAGAAGAAAATGTTTTAAAATTGAATATAGGATACATTAGGTCACGTTGAAAATTCCATTCGGTGAACTTCTTATTATTTCAATAGAGTTAAGCATATTAGACTATCACGATATTTTATGAAACTTTTCTATTTTTCAAGTTTCTACTTTTGTTACTTTTTTTGAATTATTATATGCAGTTCA
This sequence comes from Andricus quercusramuli, assembly GCA_932178445.1. Lineage (NCBI taxonomy): Eukaryota > Metazoa > Arthropoda > Insecta > Hymenoptera > Cynipidae > Andricus > Andricus quercusramuli. The sequence goes on along the minus strand of CAKNXH010002042.1, from coordinate 542 downwards.
ACTTAAATTTATTCATTTATATCAAGCAATTAGTTGCTTTTCACTACTAAATTAGTAAATATTTTTACTAATCGAAGTAGTAATTTTTTTATAATCTTCTGTGTTCCACTTTTCGCTAACTAAATCTGTAAAATTTTAGTAGTGATTAGTCAAATTTGACCAATTTTGATTTAGTGAGCACAAAAGCTTATAAATTAGAATATACTTCGACGAGTATGAGCACTCTTATTGATACTTATTCCTCTCCTGCCTGATCAGCAAAAACAAATTTTTCTGGAAATTTGTTATTAATCTCTGGCACAACATAAAACTTTTGATATAGGTGACATTTTTTTGTACAGCTGGCGATTATTTATTAACAGCCTCATAAACAATGTATTTTTTATAAATATTTACCCCGCTACAGGCCAAAACTTTTAAGTTATCAAAAAATGTGATGGCCCAATTGTAGGCGGTTTTCTCAAAATATTTAACTTACTGCCTATTGCTAGAATAATCCTATAGATGAAAACTCGTAATTTCATGGAGGAAGAATTTCTGTT
>CAKNXH010002041.1:221354-238611 GCA_932178445.1 Andricus quercusramuli | reverse complement strand
ATTTTCTGCCAAGGAAGTCGAATTTTCCACAAAAAGAAATTCATTTTCAAACAAAGAAATTAATTTTTAACCGAAGAGATGAATTTTGAATCAACAACATCAATTTTCTACAAATCTACAAAGAAAAGTCGAATTTACAGCCAAATACTTGAAATTTGAACTTGAAAAATTAATTTTCTACAAAAAAGTTAAATTTTTAACAAAAAAATCAAGTTTCAATAAAAAAAAGCTCTTAAACAAAAAGATTAATTTTCTGCCAAGGAAGTCGAATTTTCTACAAAAAAAAGAAATTAATTTTCAACCAAAGAAATTAACTTGTAATCGAAGGGATGAATTTTGAATCAACAAGATTAATTTTCTACCAATAAAAGTCGAATTTTCAGCCAAATACTTGAAACTTGATCCTGAAACATTAATTTCTTAAAGAAAAGTTGAATTTCCAATAAAAAAAAAAGTTTCAATAAAAAAAAAAATTCTAACCAAAAATATTCATTTTCTACCATGCAAGACGAATTTTCCAAAATTTTCAACTGGAAAAGGTCAATTTTCAACCAAAACTTGAATAGTTATATTTGCACTGAAAAATTGATTTTCAAATAATTTTATTTTCCAATTATTTTAAATTTTCAACGAAAAAAGTGAAGTTTTAACGAAAAAGCTGAACTTTCAACTAAGAAGATTAATTTTCTACCAAAAAAGTCAAATTTTCAGCCAAATACTTGAATTTTCAATTTGAAAATTAATTTCCAAAAAAAGGTAAATTTTTAGCAAAAAAACAGACTGTCAATTTAAAAAAACCTTTGACCAAATAGATTCATTTTTTACAAAGAAAGTCGAATTTTCAACCAAATTCTTGAATTTTCAACAGAATGGCTATATTTTCAGTCTAAAAAATGTATTTTCCACTAAAAAGACGAATTTTTAACTGAATAATCTAAATTTTCAATAAAATAATTAAATTATCAACCACGAAAATGAATTTCTGAACAAAGAGAGGATTTTTCAACCAAGAAGATTAATTTTTCTACCAATAAAGACGAATTTTTAACGAAATACATGCATTTTCAACTAAAATGGTCCATTTTCAACTAAAACCCTGAACATTCAAATACGAAGGTTAATTTTCTACCAAAAAAAGTCGAATTTTCAGCCAAATACCGCAATTTTGAACTTGAAAAATTAATTTCCAACAAGAAAGTTGAATTTTTAACGAAAAAAATCAAGTTTCAATAAAAAAAACTTTGAACCAAAAAGGTTAATTTACTACGAAGAAAGTCGAATTTTGAATTTTGAACCTGAAAAATTAATTTTCAACCAAAAATTAAATTGTTAACGAAAAAAATAAAGTTTGAATTTGAAAAAAAAAATTTTAACCAAAAAGATTAATTTTCTACCAAGAAATTCGAATTTTCAGCCAAATATGTACATGAATTTTGACCCTGAAAAATTAACTTTCAACGAAAAGTTGAATTGTTAAGAAAAAAAATTGAGTTTCAATTTAAAAAAAAACTTTCAACTAAAATGATTCATTTTTCTACCAAAAAAAAGTCGAATTTTTAACAAAATACATGAATATTCAACTAAAAAAGATCCATTTAAAATCAAAAATTAGAAAAGTCACATTTGTGCTGAACAAATTTATTTAATTTTCAGTAAAAAAATTAATTTCTAACAAAAAAAGCGATTTTTTTACAAATAGACTAGTTTCGATCCAAAAAAATGATTTTTCAACCTTAAACCTTAATTTTCTACCCAAAAAGATGAATTTTCAATAAAAGAATTGAATTTTCAATCATAGAAATGAATTTTTAAACGAAGAGATAGATGAATTTTTAACCAACGAGAATAATTTTCTACCAAAAAGAGGAATTGTTAACGAAATTCATGAATTTTCAACCAAAAAAGGTCCATTTTCAACAAAAATGAGAAAAGTCACATTTGTGCTAAACAAACTGATTTAATTTTCAGTAAAAAAATTAATTTCTTACAAAAAAGCGAATTTTCTACGATTAGATCAATTTGGAACCGAAAAGAATAATTTTCTTCCAAGAAAGTCGAATTTTCAACCAAAATCACATTTTTTCTGAATAAAAAAAAGATGAATTTTCAATGAAATAATTAAATTTTCAACCATAAAGATGAATTTTTAAACGAAAAGATGAATTTTCAACCAAGAAGAATCATTTTCTACCAAAAAAGACGAATTTTCAACGAAATACATGAATTTTCAATTAAAATTATGTATCATTAACTAAAAATATAAATTTTCAACCAAGAGGACGAATTATTAACAAAGAAAATTACATTTGCAAATAAAATTGAAATAGTTCAAATATCACTTTAAAAAAATGTATTTCCAAAAAGAAAGAAGAATTTTCAACAAAAAAAGTTAAAATTTCAACCAAGGGTGAATTTTCAGACGAAAATGAAGAAATTTTTAACAAAATATAATAATTGTCAACAACATAGTTATGAAAAAGCTAAATTAAAAAAAAATGTAATAGTTAATTTTTCATTTAAAAAATTGAATTTCCATTAAAAAAATGTTCAACGAATTTTTTTTAAATTAATTTTTTGCCAAAAAAGTCTAATTTTCAGACAAATACTTGAATTTTCAACAGAATGAAGATTAGTTTTCAACCAAGAAAATTAATTTTCTACCATAAAAGAAGAATTTTCCACAAAATATTCAGATTTTCAACCAAAGAAATAAATTTTTAACTAAAAAATTAAATTTTAAACACGTAGGTAAATTTCTAACGAAAGAGATGAATTTTCAACCAATAAAATTGATTTTCTACCAACCAAGGAAAATTAAAAAAAAATATATGAATTTTTAATTAAAAAAGATAAGTTTTCAAACAGAAAAAACGTATTTTCAAATAAATAATTGTGTCTACAACCAAAGAAATACACTTTCAACTAAAAAGATTTATTGTTAAACAATAATATTCATTACCTACACAAATTTTGAAAAAAATGTAATTATTTTACTAACTATTAACTATATTTGTACTATTTTAATGAAAAATTTATAAAAATTTAGAAGAAAAAATTAATTTTCAACCAAAAGAACAAAATTTCAACAAAACAGTTTAATTTACAACCAAAAACTAACATTTTGAACCAAATAGTTAAGTTTTTCACCAATGAGATACATTTTCAACTAAGGTGATTAATTTTCTACGAAACTAGAAAAATTTGCAATAAAAGTCATACGTTTTCAAATAAGAGAATGAATTTTCAACTCAAATGATGAATTTTTAAATAAAATGATGAATTTTTAATTAATATAGTTACCTGACCGACTATAAATGGAATTGTCACATTTACAATTACAGAAAATTAATTTTCTATTAAAAAAAAACGAATTTTCAACAAAATACATACATTCTCAATTGAAAGCATCTTAGTTCGAAACTTATCTTCTTTAATTGAAAATTCAACTACTTAGTAGAAATTTGACCTACTTTGTTAAAAATTAATTTTTTTGTTTGAAGATTCATAATTTTAATTGAAAATTCATCTCTTTAGTTGAAGATTGAAGTATTATGTGGAAAATTCTTATTTTTTGGTAGAAAATTAATTTTCTTTACTTAAAATTTAACTATTTCGTTGCACTCTTACTATTGTATTAAAAATTCTTCAATGAATAAAAATTAAACAACTTTGTTAAAAGTTTAACCAGTTAAAAATTCGTTTTTATTGTTGTCGAAAATCAGTTTTTTCAACGTTCTGCAATTTTAACTATTTCATGCTTGATTGAAAATTTATTATTTTTAGTTTAATGCTCAACTATTTAGTTGGAAATTAAGTTTTTTCATTAAAAATTCGTATGTCCGGATTGAAAATTCAACCAAAATTTGTTTGATTCAACCTTTTATTATTTTTGTTATTTTAATTAATTATAAAATTTAATTCCATACCCCCGACCAGCGTATTCGCTCATTGAGATAAAATATGGTGAGAAACAAATTAAAAATTGTATATTACAAATAAAATACGCTTTTAAATTTTGTTATGTAGAATTTTTTTTCTATTTTTTTTCTTCGTTATTGTATAAAGGAGACAGTGACCTGCCACCATAAATTGAATTCAAGGTTAGCACTTTTGATTCATGTGGGCTCCTAATCTATCTCAGGAGGTCAAATTCAGAAACCTCCATTAGTATATTATGTAATTCAAAAAAAAAAAAAGAAAAAAAAAAGCTTTCATTCCGTACGAAGGGCGTCAAAATTTCTTAGACAAATTTCAAACATAATTGGTTCGTATTGAGCAATATAAATATTGAAATAAATTCAGTTCTTTTACAGATAGATCTTCAACAACAACAAAAAATGAATTTTCAATAGGACAGTTACATTTTCAGCCAAAAACAGAATTTTTAACCAAACCGATAAATTTTGAACCAAGAAGGTTCATTTTCTACCAAAAAAACGTTTTTTCACGAAATACATGAATTTTTAACTAAAAAAGATCCATTTTCAATGAAAAGTTAAATAATTAAGGTGCTTCGAACGAGTAAGATTTTAGAATAATACAAAATACGGCCAGAAGGATGAATTATTTGGTGTAATACTTCTATAACACATAATCTAAAGGCTTATACATATCCATGACTAGAGCTCGTTTTTCGAAAAATTGTATAGTTGTTGATTGTTTTTTGTTAAATGAAAAAATATGCTGAATTTTCTGCGCCTGGAAACGGGCAACTCGCCACTGGGAGTGTACCCATGGTAAACCCAAATGAGGCGCTCACAGTTTCAAAGTTTCAATTAACAAAAAAAAAAAACAAGACCTTTTTTCGAAAAAAGGGCTCTGGTCATGCATGTGTATAAACCTTTAGATAAAGTGGTAAAAATATTACGTCAAATAAGTCATCCTTGTGGTCGTATTTTGTATTACACTGAAAGCCTACTTCTTTGAAGCACCTTAAATTTCCAGTAACAGAAAATTAATTTTCAGCAAAATAGTTCAATTTTCAACCAAAAAGATGAATTTTCAACCAAGAAAATTAATTTTTTTACCAAAAGAGTCGAAAATGTAACAAAATACTAGAAATTTTCGACAAAATAAGTATATTTTCAATATGCAAAATAAATTTTCAAACAAAAAAGATGAATTTTCAACGAAGAATATTAATTTTCTAACATAAATGATGAATTTTCCACAAAATGTTTGAATTTTAACCAAAGAAATTAATTTTCAACTAAAGGGATCAATAATAAATTTGCAAACTGAAGTTTCAAACAAATAGTTGAATTTGCAACAAAAAACATGAATTTTCAACCAATAAAATTTAATTTCTACCAAAAAATACAAATTTTCAACAAAATAAATGAATTTTCAACTAAAAAACATATTTTTTGCACAAAAAAAAACCTAGTAGTTATACTTTTAACCTGACAAGTGAATTTTCAATCAAAGAAATGAATTTTCAACTGAAATTATTAACCTCCAATTGACAAAACTGAATATTCAATAAAATATTTAAATTAAAACAAAAATAATAATAATTTTCAACCAAACAGATCAGTTTCGAACTCAGAACTTTCAAACAATAAGATTGATTCTGTACCAAAAAAGACGAATTTTCAACCAAAAAAGGTCAAATTTCAACCAAAAAAGGTCAGATTTGAAATAAAAATGGAAGTTGCATTTTTAATTTGAAAAATTAATTTCCTACAACAAAATAACTTATTCTAATCAAAACAGCTACATTTTCAACATTCTAAGTTATGTTCTTCAAGGAATCTGTATTATCATCAGAGAATAACAGAAATTCTTAAAGTCTTTTCAGACTAGATGGAGATACGAACTAAAGATTATTTTGATTAATTTTTTTTTCTGAAAAAAGATCTTCAGAAGAAATTAAGTTATGTTCCATTACCGGTTGAAAATTGATCTTTCTTCGTTGGAAGTTCATGTATTGAGTTAAAATTTTTTTTTTATAGATAATTTATTTTCATCGTTGAAATTCATCATACTGGTTAAAGATTCATCTCATCTTCTGATCATATTACATCAATATACATCATATTACATCAATACAATCAATATTGATGTAATATGTTCATATTACATTGAATGTTTATTTAGTACATTCATTGTATTCAGAATATTTGAATTATTCATTTAGCAATAATCATATTAAATCAATATATTCATCTTAGTACATTAATATAATCAATATTGATTGAATATATTCATCAAATTGGATATTTATTAATTTTATTTATTGTATTTTGAATATTTTAATGATTTATTTATTCATAATAATATTACATTTAATATAATCATATTACATCAATATAATCAATATTGATTGAATACATTCTTATTACATTGAGTATAATCATATTACAAAAATATACACTTTAGTACATCAATACAATCAATATTGATCTGATATATTCATATTACATTGAATGTTTATTTAGTTTATTTATTGTATGCAGAATATTTGAATTATTCATTGAGTTATAGTCACATTACATTGAGTATAATCATATTACATCAATATATAGTATGGTACATCAATATAACCAATATTGATTGAATATATTCATATTACATTGAATACTTGTTTCTTTCATTTATTGTGTTCCTAATATTTGAATGATTCATTTAGTTATAGTCATATTACATTCAATATAATCATATTACATCAATATACATTATAGTATATCAATATAATCAATATTGATGTAATATAGTCATATTACATTGAATATAATAATATTACATCAATATATAGTATGGAACATTAATATAATCAATATTGATTGAATATATTCATATTACATTGGATATAATCATATTACATGAATATACACCATAGTACATTAATACAATCAATATTGATAGAATATATTCATATTACATTGAATGTTTATTTAGTTTATTTATTGTATTGAGAATAGTTGAATTATTTATTTATTAATAATCATACAACCTTCAATATGATCATATTACATCAAGATTCACCATAGTATATCAATTTAATTGATATTGTTTCAATATATTTATATCACATTGAATACTCATTTATTTTATTCATTGCGTTTTGAGTATCTGAATTATTTATTTAGGAATAATCATATTACATAAATATACACCATAGTACGTCAAAATAATCAATATTGATTGAATATATTCATATTACATTAAATAATTTTCAGTTTATTTATTGTATTTTGAATTATTTATTCAGTAATAATCATATTACATCATTATACATCACGGTATATCTATATAATTAATATTAAATGAATATATTCATATTACATTGAACACTTATTTCGTTTATTAATTGTATTTTCAATATTTGAATTATTAATTTAGTGATGATCATATTACATTAAATGTAATCATATTACATGAATATACGTTAATATAGTCGATATTGATTGAATATATTCATATGACATTAAATAATTTTCAGTTTATTTATTGTGTTTTGAATATTTGAGTTATTTATTTAGTAATAATCATATTACATCAATATACATCATATTAAGTTAATATAACTTGACCATCAAGTGCTTTTTTAATGAAAAAGGAGTAAAATTGATACAAAAATATGTTAATCCTCTGGAAGCTGGCCGAGGTAAAAAGTTTTGTTCCCCAAATTATTTCCGACTCACTTCCGCTGACCTGAAGTGAAAATGACTCGGTCTTTAGGCTTTGCCCCAATTGGGCAAGTGCATTTTTGAATTTCACCCTATATCCGATCCTCCTCTTTAGTATTCAGTCTACCGTGGGAATGACATAGCAGTGTCAGTGGCAATGGCAGGGGCAGGTGACAGGTGGTTGGTGGATAACGAACTTAACTCATCGTGACAAAACGGACGTTGGAAAGTCGAGTTCTTTGAGGTAATTAGGTGGCAAGGGATAGTCAAAGAGCATTTAGGGGTAAAGGGTGAATTCATGGTTTCATGCTCATATTGACCACGGAGCGGTTTGAACTGGGTCGGTTATAAATATAAGACCGCACCTCTACTGCAAACATTGAGGGCCAATTAATATATTCTTTTCACTCAAATTTTCTTTGAATCATTAGTTTTTTTCTTTCATTTGTTCTCAGTCAAAGAAATTTGTTGGTTAAAAAAAAAGTTTTTTTGTTTTGATAAGCATTTGCAGGATGAAGATGACTGAGGGACCAAGCCACAAATTTTCAAAATCATTTTTTTAAATTAAAAATTATAATACATGATGCCTTGCTTATATTTTATCTTGGCCGCTTTTTTTAGTAGAATTCCACATATTCCAATCTGATGATGTTGGCCACCAAAATTCATGCTGAGCGTTGAACTGCAATTTTTAGACAGATATCGTTCGGCGATTAGAGATCAAATGACTTGAACCTCTCCTCTTGTTTCCTTTATCTGATTCCACATCGACTCAGCGAGCCAATTAGCGAGCGGGAGCCCCACTCTAACGTCAACGACCAGTGCCAGGGAGCCACCCCCCACTCCGCCATCGCCCGCCAATGCTAAGTCGGTGCTAGGTAACAAGAAATAGTGAACTGTGAAGATTCCTTTTTCCCTTCATGTTCTTGTATAAGTTAGTTGAAAACCAATTTTTTTCTTACCTAATCAGATATAAATATATACAGCGGTCTGTGGGACCTGACGTCTATGCTAGTGCAAAAATAAAATCACTCCCATACTTAAAGGGTAATTAAAAATAATTTTGTTAATTTTGAAGTTAGTTTTGTTAAAATGAAAGAAATGATGTTAAAGAAACGGTTAAGTTGAACGGAAGGAATATATTTTTCTGAGAGCACGAGGTGCGATTTTTGCATCTCGAGGATAGATAGTTGACTATGGACAATCGTCGGAAATCGTGGGCGACAATAATAAACGCCTATTAAAGCCTTCTTGTGCTTTTATTCTAGCGAATCAATTGAGACCCATCACTGTCATCTCGACCTCATGTATATCCTAATGGATTGAACCACTATACAAACAAGCTTACTTTCTATCACCCGGATAATCAATTTTTATTCACCCAAGCTTTGGATGATTAACTTTTTTTATTTTTAGAGTCCCAGAAAAAACAAAGTGAAAATTTCATCCCGATTTCCTGAAATGATAAATGAATAAATAAATAAAAAATACATAATGAATGAATAAATAAATAATAATAAATAAATACTTAGGGATTCACATTAGGGTGGTCCAAACTTTTTTTTTTTTTAATTTTCATGCATATCGCCCCAAGTTTGTTCGAATCCACAGAGAAATAAATTCGTTAAAAAAATTATATTTAGATAAACCTCATGAAGTTTAACACGAATTTTCCATAAAAAAGACGTTTTCGTTCATTTTATTCAAAATCGTCAATATTAGGTGAATCGAGTTGAGACTCAACATTTCTCTTCAGAGTTAGGCATAGAATACGAATTAAAAGTTACTTTTTAAATACCTTTCCGCTCCCCATAAGTCTATTTTCTATGGTCGCATAAAAACCCCATGAGTGAAAAATTAGATTTTGCGGTTTTTTGTCGCTAATTATGATTCTTCGCGATTTTTTTTAATGAAAATTCTTTTCAGTTAATGAAATACTACCCTAAACTAATAAACAGATGTTTGCATTAATTTTTGAAATAATTTATTTTCGTCTTTAACAATTTTCTCTTAGAATTGAGTTAGAAAGTCGCAATTTTTTTCGCACTTTTCCCTTGTTTTTGACCTTTCAGTTGGAGCGAAGCAATAATTAATTAAATTTAACATGAATAATTGTTTCAACCATTCATTACTATTTATAACAATATTCTCTTAGAATAATACTAGAAAGTGGCGAGTTTTTCTGAAATTTTCAGCTTTTCTTTGACTTTTCAGTTAGGAACAAATAATAAATATCAATAGTAATTTAAACAAAAAATTCTCAATAATGACTAAAGAAAGATATTGTTTTGAAAATAATTCTCTGTTATGTTTATTTATTATTTTTTCATGACTAAAAGCTTTTTTGGTTAAAAAAAAATTTTTAATTTTAGAAAAAAGTACAACTTTATAACATTATTCAATGAGGATATTATTAAAAATAATATTTAATGGTTTAAACTATTATGTTTGTTAACTTGAATTTATTATTAGATCACTAAGGAAAAAGTGGACAAAAAGTTTAAAATTTCAGAAAAAACCGCAACTTAAATAAAAATAATAATAAATTGTTTAAACCTATTGTTATTGTAATGAATATTGTTATGAATAATAAAAAATGATTCTATCAATTATATTGATTATTAACAATTAACAATTTAAAATTAAAAAAAAAAAAAGAATTTTTGAACCAGTTTAATTTAACGTAAAAAAAAGTATTTCTAACAAAATAAATTAATTTTTAACCGAATAGTTAAATTTTTAGTTTAAAAAAAACTAATTAAAAAAAAAAAGAATTATCAACCAGTTGCATTCAACGAAAACATACGATTTTTCAACAAAAAATGAAGATTTCAAGCTAAAAAGTCGATTGTTTTGAGAAACAGTTGACTTTTAACCCGAGAAAGAAAATTTTTAACAAGAAAGTTAATTTTCAATCAAGAAAGATTAATTTACAACAAATTAGTTGAATGTTAAACTAAAAAAAAAAAAATTTGAACCAAAAATTTAACTACTTTGTGGAGAATGAAACTATTTTGCTAAAAAGTGATCTTTTTGTGCAAAAGTTTCAAGTAATTGGTTAGAAGTTGAACTACTTCGAGAAAATTTTATTTATTCTGTTGCAGATTCATCTCTTTGGATGAAAATTAATCTTCTTGGTCGAAAAATGAACTATTTGGTAGAAAATTCATGTATTTTTTTGAAAATATCTCATTTTTTTGTTGCAAATTAATTTTTTAAACAGAAAATTTGATTGTTGAAAATTCAACTTTTTTAGTTTTCAAGTCAATTACTTTTTTTTAAAATTTCTACTTTATAGCTTATTTGAAAACTTAACTTTTTTGTTGAAAATTCGTTTTTTTTCAATAGAAAATTAATCTTCTTTGTTGAAAATACATCTATTTAGTTGAGGATTTAACTATTTCGTTCAATGTAGAACTCTTTTGCTACAAATTAATGTTTAAAACTGAAAATTCAACGGTTCCATTTTTGGTTGAAAATTGATTTTTCTTAGTTGAAAATTCAACTATTTGGTTAAAAATTAATCTTTTTCGGTTTTGAAGTCAACTGTTTTCAAAACGTTTAATTTTCTAGGTTGAAAACTAATATTTTCTTTAAATTTTTTTTCTAGGATATAGAATTATTCATTTTTGTTGAAAATTCATCTATTTAGTTAAGGCTTAAATTATGTTGTTAAAAATTTATCTTTTTTTGCATTTAATTCAATGTTTTAAAGTAGAAAATTTAATTATTCCATTTTTGATGGAAAATTTATCGTTTATGAGTTGGAAATTCATCTAATTGGTAGAAGATTCATGTATTTTGCTGAAAATTTGTCTTTTTCATTTGCAAATCAATTTTTGAAACTAAGAATTTTCCGTCTTTTTTGCTTTAAAAATCGACTTTATAGCTTGAACACTGACTTTTTTGGTTGAAAAGACTTCTTTTTTGGTTGAAAATTAATTTTTTTGGTTGAAAAATGATTTTTGTGGTTGACAATTCAAATATTTTGTTGAATTCTTTTGTTAATAAATTAATTTTTTAAACTGAAAATTCATTGATTCCATTTTTGGTTAAAAATGTATCATTTCTAGTAAAAAAGTAAACTATTTGGTTAAAAATTCACCATGCTGGACATTACCTTCCTTGTTTAAAATTGATCTAAATTTAGTTATGAGGACTTAACTATTTTGTTACAAATTCTTTTTTTTTCGTTGAATTAAGCTGGTTGGAAATTTTTTTTTATTTTTGTTGGAAAGTAATTTTTTGAACTAAAAATTTAAATATTCCATGTCACGTGAAAAATTTATTGTTTATAAGTTGAAAATTAGTCTCTTAGTGGAAAATCAATTTTCTTGGTTGAAAATTCATTATTGTACGTTAAAAATTGATCTATTCAGTTGAAAATTCTACTGTTTGACAACATTATTATTTTGTTGAAGATTCATATATCTTTCGTTAAAAATTATTTTTTTTTTTGCTTCAATAATTATATTTTTGTTTAAAAATTCAACTGTTTTGTTCAATTCTTTTTTTTGAAGTTAATTTTTTGAACTGAAAATTCATTGATTCCATTTTTGGTTAAAAATGTATCTTTTTAGTTAAAAATTAAACTGTTTTGTTAAAAAATCTTTTTTTTTCGTTGAATTAAACTCGTCGAAAATTCCTTTTTATTTCTGTTGAAAATTAATTTTTTGATCTGAAAATTTAACTGTTCCATGTTTTGCGAAAAATTTATTGTTTATAAGTTGAAAATAACTCTTTTGTTAGAAAATTAATCTTCGTGTTTGAAAATTTATCTTTGCAGGTGGAAAATTCAGCTATTTGGTTAAAAATTCCAAATTTGGTTGACAAATTTTTTATTTTGTTGAAGATTCTTATCTTTGGTTAAAAATTAATTTTTTTTTGCTTCAAAAATTATACATTTTTTTAAAATTCCACTATTTTGTTAAATTCTTTTTTTAAAAGTAAAAATTTTCAACTGAAAATCCATTCATTCCATTTTTGGTTAAAAATGAAACTATTTTGTTAAAAATTCCTTTTTTTTTCGTTGAAATAAATTCGCAGAAAATTCCTTTTTATTTTTGTTGAAAACTAATTTTTTGAACTGAAAATTTAATTGCTCCATGTTTGGTGGAAAATTTATTGTTTAGAAGTTGAAAATTACTTTTTTGTAAGAAAATCAATCTTCGCATTGGAAAATTCATCATTACAGGTTGAAAATTCAGCTATTTGGTTCAAAATTCCAAATTTGGTTGACAAATTTTTTATTTTGTTGAAGATTCTTATCTTTGGTTAAAAATTAATTTTTTTTTTGCTTCAAAAATTATATATTTTTTTAAAATTCCACTATTTTGTTAAATTCTTTTTTTAAAAGTTAATTTTTTGAACTGAAAATTTATTAATTCCATTTTTGTTTAAAAATGTCTCTTTTTTAGTTAAAAGTTAAACTATTTTGTTAAAAATTATTTTTTTTTTCGTTGACATAAACTCGCAGGAAATTCCTTTTTATTTTTGTTGAAAACTAATTTTTTGAATTGAAAATTTAACTGTTCCATGTTTGGTGGAAAATTTATTGTTTGTAAGTTGAAAATGACTCTTTTGTTAGAAAATTAATTTTCACGTTTGAAAATTCATCTTTGCAGGTTGAAAATTCAGCTATTTGGTGAAAAATTCCAAATTTGCTGGTTGACAAATTTATTTATTTTTTTGAAGATTCTTACCTTTGGTTAAAAATTATACTCCTTGTTTCAAAAATTATCTTTTTGGTTGAAAATTCAACTGTTTTGTTGAATTCTCTTGTTAACAATTAATTTTTCAAATTAAAAATTCATTGATTCTAATTTTCGTTAAAAGTTTATCTTTTTTAGTAAAAAAGATATCTGTTTTAGTAAAAGAAATGTATATTTTTTTAGTAAAAAATTAAACTATGTCATTAAAAATTCACCTTGCTTAACTGAATGTCATCTTTTTTGTTGAAAATTCATCTGTTCCATATTTGGTGGAAAAATTATTGTTTATCAGTTGAGAATTAATCTTTTGTTTGAAAATTAATTTTTTTGCCTCGAAAATGATATTTTTGGTTGAAAATTAAACTATTTTGTTGAATTCTCTTGTTAAAAATTAATTTTTGATTCATCTACTAAGAGCCTAGGATATTTAGCACACGAAAAAGGGCGCGTGACTAAAAAAATGTGTCTCTAATTTTTTTGATTGGATTTTTCCTTTTCCGAATGAAAGAGTAATTAGCCTACTTTCATGTATAATAAATGAAGGGGAAAAAATGCAGGGACTTGTCACAAATGGGAAAGGCACTCGTCACTCCGGTCAGACCTGAAAAACGTGGCCTACTCTATTCTTAATGGAAAATCGAGATTCAAATCCGACTAATCGATAGACTGCTAGTTTTAGTTCTGAACCGTTACTTCCTCCTATTTTCTATTTTTCAGCTCTAAAATTCAATTAATTAATTAATTTTTTATTTTAATTAATTTTTTCTGAAAGATTTCCTTTCGCTCCGCTGGGAATCGAACCTCACAACTTCCGATTGCCGGTTGGAGAAGAAACTCTTTTCAGAAAATACGCCCATTATTTTGCTAGATGGTACGAGTTAAATTTTCCAAGGAATCTGTATTATCACCGGAGAATAACAGAAATTTTTAACGTCTTTTCAGATCAGATGGCAAAATAAATTAAAAATGGTTCTAATTAATTTTTTTCTGAAAAAAGATCTCCTTCCGCAAATTACATAAATTGTTAACGTCTTTTCAGACCAGATGACCATCTGGTCTGAAAAGACGTTAAAATGTCTGTAATTCTCTGTTGATAAAACAGATTCCTTGAAAAATGTAATTTTCACCATCCAGCAAAATAATGCATCTATTTCCTGAAAAAAGTTTCTTCTCTCGATCTCTCTAGTAGCTTAATGGGAGAGCACCCGACCGGCAATCGAAAGTTCTGTGGTTCGATTCCCAGTGGAGCGAAAGGAGAAGATCTTCTTTCAGAAAAAATTAATTGAAATAATTTTTAATTCATAGCTTTATCTGGTCTGAAAAGACGTTAAAAATTTCCGTTACTCTCTGGTGATAATACAGATTCCTTGAATAATTTTTTATATTGAATTGGTTTGATGCACTGGTAGACCAATAAATCAACACAATTTAAAATCAACAATTAATTAATTACCATGGTTACAAAATAAACAGTGCTGGGTAGTAACTTATTTCAAGTAACTATGTTACTAAAAAGTTACTTTATTTATAACTTTTAGGGTAACTTCGTTACTTTTTTGAAAAGTAACTTGTGACGTAACTTGGTTACGATTACTGCAGTACATTGGAACTTTAATTTTAGTTACTTTAAAGTTACTATGGTTCAGATATGGGCAGAAAATTAATCTCTTTTGGTTGAGGATTCAGCTATTTTCTTGAAAATTCATTTTTTTTTGGTTGAATATAAATGTAAGTTAAAATTTTGTATTGATGATTTACATTTTCGGGTCTGAAAATGCAACTGTTTTTAGACAATTTTTCTTTTTGACTTGAAAAATCAACAATTTAATTGACATTTTTTGGTAGAAAAATCTATTTTTTTTTGGTTTAAGACAACTGTGTTTGATTTCAAGTCAAAATATTTTTTGGTTGAAATAATAACTATTGTATTCTTAGTTGAGAATTTACCTATTTTGGTTAAAAATTGAGGTATTTTGTGAAAAATTCAACTATTTTCTTTGGTTGAAAAGCAACTTTTTGTTGAAAATTTATATTTTTGATTTGAAAATACAACTGTTTTGTAGAAAATTTGTCTTCTTGGCTTGAAAATGTAACAATTTAGTAGAATTTTTTTCTGGTTGAAATAATATCATTTATTATATTTTTCGTTAAGAATTGATCTATTTTGGTTGGAAATTCTTATATTTTGTTAACAATTTCATTAATTCGGTGGGTAGTTCAATTGTTTGGTTAAAAAGTAACTTTTTTTTGAAATTAATATTTTCGGTTTAAAAAGGCAACGGTTTTGTAGAAAATTCATCCTTTTGCTTTGAAACTTTAACAATTTAGTGGACATTTTTTTTCTTTCTTGTTTTAAAATTCGACTCTTTCGTTTCAAAATTGATCTCTTCTGATAAAAAAACAATCCAATTTATTTTGGTTGAAAATTTGCTTTTTTTTTGGTTAAATTCAACTAAGTTTGATTTCAATCGAATTCTTTTTTGGTTTGAATAATATCAACTATTATATTTTTCGTTGAGAATTTTTCTATTTTGTTTGAAAATTCATATATTATGTTAAAAATTTCATTATTTTGGTGGAAAGTTCAATTATTTGGTTAAAATAAATGTTTGTTGAAAATTCATATTTTCTGTTTAAAAATGCATCGGTTTAGTAGAAAATTCATCTTTTTGGTTTAAAAATTCAACAATTTAGTGGATATTTTTTTTCTTTCTTGGTTTAAGATTTGGCTTTTTCGTTTCAAAATTTATCTTTCTAGTGAAAAATCCCTTTTTTGTTGTTGAAAATTCTTTTTTTTTGTGGTTGAATTCAACTAAGTTTGATTCCAATGAAATTCTTTTCTGGTTGAAATAATATCAACTATTATATTTTTCTTCGCGAATTTATATATTTTGGTTGAAAATTCATATATTTTGTTAAAAAATTCATCTTCTTGGTTCAAAAATTCAACAATTTAGTGGACGCTTTTTTTCTTTCCTGGTTTAAAGTTTAGCTCCCTCGTTTCAAAATGTATCTCTTTCGGTAAAAAATCCCATCTTTTGTTGTTGAAAATTTAACTATTTTGGTAGCAAAATTAACTTATTTTGGTTGAGGATTCAGCTATGTTTTTTGAAAATTTGTCTTTTCTGGTTGAAAATTTAAATATTTACTTGAAAGTTGATCTACTATGTTAAAAATTAAGTTTTTGGTTAAAGAATCATATTTTTAGGTAAAAATTCATCTCTTTAATATTTTTAAACAAATTTTAAAATTGTACTATTCGGTAGAAAATTAAAAGTTTTTTGGAAAATTTAACTTTTTTATTGAAAATTCGTCTTTTTGGTTTGAAATTGGTAGAAAGTTCAACGATTCGGTTGAAAATTAACTTTTTTGTTGAAAATTAATATTTTTAGTATGAAAGTTTAACCATTTGGTTGAAATTCATGTATTAACAAAAAATTAACTATTTTCTTAGAAAGTCCAAATTTGGTTGAAAAGTAACTTTTTTGTTGAAATTTAGTTCTTTTGGTTTGAAAATTAATTTCTTCCGGTAAAAAATTTCAACTTTAACTAATGCCTATTTCTTTTTAAATTAATTTTTTATGAATCTTGATTATTTTTGAATTATAAAATTAAGGAAGTGAAAAAAAAAACTTTATTCCTTTTTCTTTCTTCAACTTTTCAAATATTTGGTTGAAATTATTTTTCTTTCTTGTCTAACAAATTTTTCTTGGTAGAAAATTGGTGTTTATGCTTTTGAAACTTCAACTTCAACTACTTGATTTGAAATTGAATTACATTATTCAAAATTCGTTTTTTTTTGCTTGAATTGTCACCATTTTAGTTGAAAATTCATCTCTTCGGTTTAAAAATTGATCTGTTTTGTTTAAAATTCATCTTTTTGGTTTGAAAAAGTATCTCTTTTGGTAAATTTTG
>CAKNXH010002041.1:191088-221254 GCA_932178445.1 Andricus quercusramuli | reverse complement strand
AATCTTGATTATTTTTGAATTATAAAATTAAGGAAGTGAAAAAAAAAACTTTATTCCTTTTTCTTTCTTCAACTTTTCAAATATTTGGTTGAAATTATTTTTCTTTCTTGTCTAACAAATTTTTCTTGGTAGAAAATTGGTGTTTATGCTTTTGAAACTTCCTTTCTATACGAAAATTCTACTACTTGGTTTTAAGATTAAATTTTTATTTTCTTTAAAGATTCATCACTTTAGTTGAAAATTGATTGCTCCTGTTGAAAAATTTAATTATTTTGTTGAAAATTAGTTTTTTTTCTAATAATTTATCTTTTTTAGTTGAGAATCAACTATTTGATTTGAAATTGAATTACATTATTCAAAATTCGTTTTTTTTTTGCTTGAATAGTCACCATTTTAGTTGAAAATTCATCTCTTCGGTTTAAGAATTGATCTGTTTTGTTTAAAATTCATCTTTTTGGTTTGAAAATGTATCTCTTTTGGTAAATTTTGAAATTTTTTGTTCAATGAATTAATCTGTTTTGAACTTATTTTTTAAAAGTTCATTATCTTTTGTTGAAGATTCATCTATTCAGTTGAAAATTCAACTATTTTGTCGAAAATTTAATAATTGATTGAACTTTTAATAATTTGGTTAAAAAGTCAATTATTTTCAAAATTTTTTATAATTTTGTTGAAAATAGACCTATTTCTAGTTGAGAATTCAAGAATTTGGTGGAAAGTTAAAGTGTAAATTCAAAATTTGGTTGAATGTTAAAAGGAAATTTTGGTAAAATCTTTATTCAAAGATTCAACTATTATTCTTGGTAGAAAATTAATTTTCTTGGTTGAAGATTCAACTATTAGGTTGCAATTTCAACTTCTTTGTTAAAAATTCCTTATTTTAGTTCAAGATTCATCCCTTGGAATGAAAATCCAACTATTCAATTGAAAAATAGTTCTTTCATTAAAAATTAATTTTTCACTGAAAATCGAACAATTCCATTTATGATAGAAAATTGATCTTTTTTAGTTTAATTTTCAATTATTTGGTTAAAATTTTTTTTCCTCAATCAATTTTTTTTAACTGAAACTTTAGCTAATTAACTATCTTTTTGAAAATTCTTCTTTTTTTGGCAAGTTCAACTTTTTGATTTAAAATTAAAATCTTTTTTGGTTGAAATATCATATGCTACATTTTCTCTTGGGAATTCATCCTCTTTGTTTAAAAATTGAATAATTTTGTGGAAAATTAGTTTTTTGAATTGATAATTAATTTTTTTCAATAATTTGGTGGAATGTTGAACTGTAAATTCGTCTTTTTTGGTAAAAAATTAATTTTTCTGATTGAAGATTCAACTACTTGGTTGCAATTTCAACTTTTCTGTTAAAAATTCATTATATTAGTTGAAGATTCATCTCTTTGAATGAAAATCAAACTATTTTATTAAAAATAGTTTTTCCATTGAAAATTAATTTTTTTCGCTGAAAATCGAACAATTCCATTTTTGGTTGAAAATTTATATTTTTCAAGTGAAAATGCAATTATTTGGTTGGAAATTTGTCTTTTTTAGTTGAATTCAGCTGTTTTTGATTTAAATAAAAATATTTTTAGTTGAAATATCAGCAATTAATTTTTTGATTGAAGATTCATTCTGGTTGAAAATTCAACTATATTGTCGGAAATTCGTTTTCTTTATGAAATTTTGGTTTTAGTTGACAATTCCTATTTTTTGGTAGAAAATTCATCTTTTTAGTTGAAAATTCAACTATTTGATTCATTTTTTTCTCTCCTGACAATTTTTCTCGTTTGAAATTCAACTTTTTTGGTGGAATTTAAAAAACCCTCAAATAGAGCCTAATATTAATATAACAAATAATCATTAAAAAAAAGTTTCCTGTGATTGAAGAATTATTATATTTTATTTTGCAATTTTAACTCTTTCGGTGTATACAAATAAATAAAAAAGACGTTTCTGGTGATTTTAAATTGTTAAAAATATAAAAAAATTATATTGAAAAATTCATAAAAAGATAATTTTTAAGAAAAGGACACTTTTAAAATTCCTGGGAGTAAGAATTACTACCACACTAACCTTTCGCTTTTCATAATTGGACAATGCACATGATTACTATTATTATTTTAATAAGCGGTAACTCTTTTCCATTTAAAATTCTCATATTAGAGAAAGAATAATTAATATTTCTGTATTTTTTGAAATATTTTATTGAATTTTTTTATCTTTCTCAACAAGAAAAGCAACTTTATACCATGAACTTCAATCTAAATCTGAATTAGTAAAATTTACATCAAAAGTAGCAATATATTGATGAGAATGTTGAAGTTAAAATGAAGTGGCTTTTATTAATACTTTTTTTTATTATTGTTAAACTCCTCTCGAAACACCATGTTTCATATAAAAGATGTTAGATGTTTTCATAAACAAAGTCATTGAAAATATTTTTCGTTTACTTCTAATTATTTATTGTTACTTTAAAATATCGAAGAGTCTTTAACTGAAAATATTAAGAATTGAATAAATTTAAATATAAATCTTCAAAGTTGAACTATTAAAAAAAACGTTCTAAATTAAATACCTTTAAAATATGAATCTTGATAATTGAATAAGTTGCATTTCTACTTTTCCAGAATCAAGAAAATTCAATTATTACTTTTCAATATTGTTGAACTTTGAATCATAAATCTTTAAATTTAGAGCGTTTTTAATTTTGACGATTTACAGTGACGAATTTTGCAAGTTTTAGGTTTTAAAATTGAAAATTCTGTAGTTTTTATGATTTGCGTTTAAAATTTCTTCAATTTGGAATATTTAGAATTAAAAACTTGACTTTTGATTTTCAAAATCATGAAAACTTAAGAATTTCTATTTGTAAATCCATAAAATTGAAGAGATTTCAGTTGTATATTTTCAAAATAGAACTAAATTTGGGTGATTGCCAAAAAGTTGGTACAGGTTGTGAACATTCATAACTATTGTTCGAAAAATAATTTTTGTATTTTATTTAGTTTAACAATCTTATAGCATTATAAAGAATATTTGTTGTAAATTTCAGAAGAAAATTCCGACAATTGGCTGAATTATGGCAAGATAAAGTCGAAATAAAGCTAAGAGATCCATAAATCTATTTTTGATGCATATGAATTGTACAGGATGTAAACAATTATAACTTTTGTTTAAAGAATAATGTTAACATTTAATTTATTCTCATAGTCGTAGAATATTATAAAAAATATTCCCTGTAAATTCCATGAAAAAATTCCCAGAATTGGCTGAGTTATAGTGAGTTGAAGTAAAAAAAGAGAAAAAAGAAAAAAATGCCTTGTCGTCCATAAATTTGTACAAATCATAACTTTTTTTCAAACAACGATGTTAATTTGATATCAATTCTAGCAGTCGTAGAATTTTACAAAAAATATTTCCTGTAAATTTCATGAAAAAATTCCCAGAATTGGCTGAGTTATAGTGAGTTGAAGTAAAAAAAGAGAAAAGAGAAAAAAGAAAAAAATGTCTTTCTGTCCATAAACCTTTACAAATCATAACTTTTGTTCAAACACTGACGTTAAATTGTTATTCATACGTATAGTCGTAGAATATTATGAAGAATATTTCCTGTAAATTTTATACAAAAATTCGAAGAATTGGCTAAATAATGGCGACTTGAACTAAAAATAGGCAAGAAAGAAGAGAACAAATCTTCTTGTCTATTAACCTGTACAATTGATAACTTTTGTTTATAACTCTCTTTATAACAATAATGTTAAGTTTTCATTTATTCTAGCAGTCGTAAACTATTATAAAAAATATATTTTCTGTAAATGTTACAAAAAAAATTCAAGAATTGGCTGAGTTATGGCGAGTTGAAATCAAAAAAGGGATAAAAGAAGAAGCATGTTTTTGGTGTCAATAAAGAAGCAGAAATACAAAAAAAATTACATCATTTGAAATCATACAAAAATAAAAAGTTCTTAAGCTCCCTAAAATATATTTTTTTCATTAAGTGTAATCCAAGAGAGTATGAAAATATAAAACTAAGACATCAATGAATCTATTTTTGATGCATACGAATTGTACACGTCGTAAACCATAATAACTTTTGTTTAAAAAATGACGTTAAAATTTAATTTATTCTTGCAGTCGTAGAAAAGTATAAAGAATATTTTCTGTGAATTTCATAGGAAAATTCCAAGAATTGGCTGAGTTATGGCAAGTTGAGGTAAAAAAAGAGAAAAAAATTCCTTAGGTGTCCATAAACCTGTAAAATTCGTAACTTTTGTTTATAACTCTTGTTTGAACAATAATGTTAATTATTCATTCATTCTAAAAGTCGTAGAATATTATGAAGAATATTTCCTGTAAATTTCATCAAAAACTTTTAAGAATCGGCTGAATTATGGCGAGTTGAAGCGAAAAAAGAGAGAAGAGAAGAATTAAAAAATTTCTTTGGTGTCCATAAAACTGTACAATTCATAACTTTTGTTTAAACAATAATGTTAATATTTCATTTATTCCAGCAATCGTAGAATATTATAAAGAATATTTCCTGTAATTTTCATCAAAAAATTCCAAGAATTGTCTGAATTATGGCGAGTTGAAGTGAAAAAAGAGAAAAAAGGAAAAAATGTCTTTGGTGTCCATGAACCTGTACAATTCATAATATTTGTTTATAACCTTTCTTTGAGCTATAATGTTAACATTTCTCTGATTTTAACAGTCGTAGAACCTTATGAAGAATATTTTCTGTAAATTTTATCGGAAAATTCTAAAAATTGGCTGAATTATGGCGCGTTAAAGTGAGAATAGAGAAAAAAATGTCTTTTTGTCCATATAACTGTATAGTTCATAACTTTTGTTAAAAAAATAATATTAATTTGAAATTCATTCTCACAGTCGTAGAACATTATAAAGAATATTTCCTGTAAATTTCATCAAAAAATTCCCAGAATTGTCTCAATTATGGCAAGTTGAAGTAAAAAAAGAGAAAAAAGGAGAAAATGTCTTTGGTGTCCATAAACCTGTACAATTCATAATATTTGTTTATAACCTTTTTTTGAGTTATAATGCTAATATTTCTTCTGTTCTACCAGTCTTAGAACCTTATAAAGAATATTTCCTGTAAATTTCATCGGGAAATTAAAAAAATTGGCTGAATTATGGCGCGTTAAAGTAAGAATAGAGAAAAAAAATGTCTTCTTGTCCATAGAACTTTATAATTCATAACTTTTGTTGAAAAAATAATATTAATTTGTAATTCATTCTAACAGCCGTAGAACATTATAAAGAATATTTCCTGTAAATTTCATCAAAAAATTCCCAGAATTGTCTGAATTATGGCAAGTTGAAGTAAAAAAAGAGAAAAGAAAAAAAAGAAAAAAAATGTCTTTGGTGTCCATAAAGAAGCAGAAATATCGAGTTTCATTTCACATGCAATATAATATCGATTTCGGGATGTGGTTGGCAAGAGTTCGAAATATCATGACCCTTTTCGCTTTCTATGGACGAATTACGAGCAACGGATGCAGGGGCCTCACGTGTCGTGAGAATATTCGTCCACACGTGTGAGATCCGTCCTTGTCCCCCAACCGTGACGTGACGCAAATGCCATGGAATATATGGGGATTATTTGTAATTTCAACAACAACAAAAAAAAAGAAAGAAAGAAAGAAATTCATCCTCTCTTTTGTCCTCGTCACGTATGAGTAAGCCTTTCTTTCATTTCACTCTCGTAAAAATTTAACTGACGATTATGCTAATGACTCATGACCATTCACAGATTCGAGTCAAGTAATTGATAAGGCCCCCAGTAGGGATAATAATTTTACAAAGAATAAAATAAGTATTTTTTTAAATCCGATACTAGCAAAAATAATATTTATATTATTACAATAATAAGGAAATAGTTGAATCCAGAACGAAATAATAAAACTTAAAAAAAAAAAGAACAATTTGAAAGCAATTTTTGCACAATTTATAAATAAAAATCAGTATCGAAAAATATTGTTTTTAGAACAGTAGAAAAAAAGTAACATCAAACTATTTAAACAAAATAGTTGAACATTGTACATTTTTTTTACCAGGAAGATTAATTTTCTACGAAAAAAACGATTTTTCAACAAAATACATGAATTTTCAGTGAAGTAGTTGACTTTTGAACTACCAGGGACGAGTTTTCAATAAAAAATAAAACAATAAAATTTGCAAACTGGGAATGTGAAATTTTCAGATTAAAAAAAAAACTTCAACAACAACAACAACAAAAAACGAATTCTCAACCAGTTGAATTTCAATAAAAAATTGAAAAAATTCGTAACAAAATAGTTGAACTCAACCAAAATGGTTGCATTCTAAACGGATTAGTTTTCAACCACAAATTGAACAGTTGAAATTGTAGTTAAAAAACTAATTGAAAAAAAAAATTACCCACCAGTTGAATTCAAGGAAAAATGCCCCAAATAAACAAAATTTCAACACAATACATAAAATTTCTACCCAAAAATTGAATTTTCAACTTATAAAGGAAAAATTTTCAACCAAAGTTGAATTTTTAAGCCAGAAAGACGAATTTTCTAAAAAAACAATTGAATTTTCAACTAGAAAATATGAATTTTTAACAAAAAAGTTGACTTACGACTAAATAGTTGTTTTTCAATTAAAATGCAAATTTTTTACAAAAAATTTGAATTTTCAACCCCCAAATATAAATTTTCAACAAACAAAGTTATTTTTCAACCAAGTAGTCAGATTTTTAACTAGAGAGATGAATTTTCAACTGAATTGATGAAGCTTGAAAAAATGAATTTCCAAGAAAAAGAGTTGAAAATTCAACCAAGGGGTTGAATTTTCAACCGAAAATTTTTTTTAGGCAAGAAGATTGGTTTTCTACAAAAAACAGATGAATTATCAAAAAAATACATTAATTTTTAAACACAAATGGATCAGTTACATTTTCAGTGAAGTATGTTAATTGTCAACAAAATAAATTAATTTTTGACAGAATAGTTAAATTTTTAACAGAAGAAATAAATTTTCATCAGAATAGTTAAATTTTAAATTAAAAAATTATTTATTTACAAAAAACGAATTTACAAAAGAAAAAATAAATTTTCAGCCAAAAATATGTATCCTCAAGCAAGATTTTAAGAATAGTTATTTTTTTAAATAAGAAAAAAAAACATGAATCCTTATCCAATAAAATGAATGTTTAACAAAGTATATAGTTTAATTTTCAACCAAGTAGCTGAATTTTGAACCAAAGAGATGAATCTTGACTGAAAAATTTAATAACTGAATTTTTAACTAAAAACTATACATTTTCAAACTAAAGTATAATAGATACATTTTTAGTTAAAACAATTAATTTAAAAAAAAAGAAATTCTCAAACAATAATACGAATTTTTAACAAGGTAGTTTAAATGTCAACCAAATAGTTGAATCTTCAACCAAATAGTTAAATCTTGAATCTAAAAAATCTAATTCTCAATGAAAATTTTATAGTTGAATTTACAATTAAAAATAACTGAGTTCGAGCCAAAAATGGATAAGTTAAATTTGCACTTAGAAAGAAATTATTTTCAATTCATAAATAATGAATTTTCAACAAAATAGTTCAATCTTCAACCAAATGGGTGATATTTTAACCAATAATATTAATATTCTTGCAAAAGATTTGAAATTTCAATAAAATGCTTGAATTTTCAAAAAATAGTTATATTTTCAAAATGAAAAATAATTTGTTAACCAAAAAGATTGATTTTCCACAAAAAAATATAATTTGTTAACAAAATATATGAATTTTTAACTATAAACTCTCAATTTTCAAGTAAAAAACGTATTTTCAATGAAGTAGTTAAATTTACAAGGAAAGAAATAAGTTTTAAACTAAAAAGATTAATTTTTAATCGAAGAAATAAATTTTCAACTGAAACGATAAATCTCGAATAAAATTTTTTTCAATAGAATAGTTAAATTAAAAAAAAATAATTTTAACCAACTATAAGAATCTTGAATCAGGAAAATTAATTTTCTGACGAAAAAGACGAATGCTTAACGAAATAAATTAATTTTGAAGAAAAGAGTTTAACATTCAAACAAAGAGTTGAATTTTGAGCCAAAAAATTGATTTTTTTACCAAGAAGGTTAATTTTCTACAAAAAGGGTGATTTATCAACAAAATACACAAACTTCCAACTAAATAGTTGAATTTTAAACTAAATAAGATAAATTTTCAACAAAAAATTTGAATATTTAAATTTTCAGTTAAAAAATTAATTTAAAAAACAAAATGAAAAAAAAATTTAACAAAATAGTTCAATTTTGAATTATATTTTTATTAAAGGGCGAGATTTTTGTGCTGTTGTTGCCATTGAACAAAAAATTCATAAAACAAAAAAAAATAGAAATTGAGGTCACATGAAGTTGGAAGAGACAAAAGTCGAAAATAAAAATTCCGAGGGTTCATTTTGGGAAGACAATAACTGTACCCCCGGCGCGTTTGCTGAGTCAGACCTCCAGGGTCGCTTAGCACGTGACAGAATCATAAAACCATCCATCCCATGCTTCCCAAACATTGGTAATTGCAAGATTATCAGTGAAATTACCTTAACATTTTTTAATTAAAAAAAAATGTAAACAAAAATTTACATTTTTTTTAACGTCTAACCTTCAACTTTAACTACAAAATTCTTGGAAATTAAAAAAAAAACATAAATTCAACGATTCAATTTATTGAAATTAAAATAAAATTTTAATTAATGAATTTAATTTAATTTTAATTTTAAATAAATTCATTCAGAAAAAAGACATCCTCCTTTCGTTATGCTGGGATTCGAACCCCAGGTCAAGTGATTGCCGGTCAGGTGCTCTAACCACTAAGGTACTAGAGAAATCGGAAGAAGAAACCGACGATAATATAAATTGACTTGGATTGAAACATAACATCTTGCAAAATAAAGCGTGTTCCAGAAAAACCATTCTTCTTCCGATTTCTCTAGTAGCTTAGTGGTTAGAGCACCTGACCGGCAGTCACTTGACCTGGCGTTCGAATCCCAGCGGAGCGAAAGGAGATTTTTTTTCTGAATAAATTTAATATTTAAAGTTTTTAATTTATAGCTCCATTTAGTCTGAAAAGGCGTTAAAAATTTTCTGTATCAGAGGAGATAATATATTTTCAAATTGAAAAAAAAAACTGTTTTGGAGAAAATCGTCTTCTTCTTTTTGTTGAATTCAACTGTTTTTTATTGAAAAATTTTTGGTTCAATTTTCTCCTCTTCTGTTGAAAATTTTTCTATCATTTGTTTTTTTAATTTTTTTTACCCGAGCCTTTTTATTTGATAAATTACAAGATTTGTTGAAAATTCTTCCCTTTTGTTTGAATTCAACGGCTTTTAATTTAAAATATTTTTTGGTTTGAAATATCAACTATAAAATTTTACGTTATTTGTTGAAGATTCATCCCTTTGGTTTAAAATAAACTATTTTGCTGGAAATCAATTTTTTGTCCTTAAAAATTGATTAACTGAAAATTCAACTTGTCCATTTTTTGTTTAAAATTCGCTTTTTTTAGTTTAAAAATTAACCATTTGGATGAAAAATTAGTTATTCTATTGAAAATTCGTCTCTTTTTGTTGAAAATTAATCTTGATGCTTAACAATTAATATTATTGATTGAAAAATCATTTTCGGATTGAAAATTTAACTAAGATTTCGAAAACTCGATTTTCTTCTCATGAAAATTGATCTTTTTAGTTGAAAATTCAACTATGCGTTTGGAAATTGATCTTGTTTAAAAATTATTCTTCTTGTTTGCAAATTTATTAATTATGGTTCAAAATTAAAAATTAAAAATTCAACTACTTTGTTAATAATATTTTTTTTTTGGCTAAAAATTAATTTTTCAGTTGAAAACTCCACTTTTTGGTAGAAAATTAATCTTCTTGTTTGAAAATTTGTCTTTTTGGTTGGAAATTCATTATTCTTGATTGAAAATTTAAGTATCCTGTCAAAAACTTCTTTTTCTTGGTTTAAAATTATTTTTTTAACTGAAAAGTGAACTATTTAATTTTTTGTTACAATTTTTTTGTTGCAAATTTATTTATCTCGATTAAAATTTTACTATTTTATTGAGTATTTTTTTCTTTTTGTTGATGAAAATTAATTTTTGAACTTAAAAATTAAGTATTTCATTAAAAATTCCTATTTTTCAATTAAATTCAACTGTTTTTCATTTAATATTGAAGTCTTTTTTGGTTGGAATATCAACTATTCAATTGTTAGTTGAAAATTATTCTTTTTTTGTTCAAAGTTATACTATTTTGTTGAAAAGTAATTTTTTGGTTAAAGATTTATGTCTATGGCTGAAAATTCTATTATTCTATTGAAAAATTCGCTTTTTTTGGTTGAAAATCAAGTTTTTTAACAGAAAATTTAACTATTCAATTTTTGGTTGCAAATTAATTTTTTTAGTTGAAAATTGAATAATTTTTGTTGGAAATTCGTTTTTTTTTTAGTATAAAATGTATCTTTTTTACTTCAAACTTCAAATATTTAGTTGAAAATTCATTTATTAATATCCATTAATAATGTAACAAATGTTCTTTTGAATTCAAAAAATAAAAAAAAATCAATGAAATTTATCAGATTTCCGGGTGAATTTAAACGAATTCATGATAAATTCAGAAGAATTCAGATTGAATTCAAAACGATTCAAATTCAATTTTGAAAATAAATTTTTTTTGTTGAATCGGGTTAAATTACAGCAAACAGAATTCAGGACAAATTCAATAGAATTGAATTGAATTGAAAAAATCCGAAAAATAAAAAAAATAAATATTCTACAAAAATTCAAGTGAATGAAAAACAATCAAGAATTTCAACAGAATTAATTGAATTCATTAGATTTGGAGTGAGTTTGAAAAAATTCAAGGGACTTCAAAAGAATTTGTTGAAAGACTTTAGGGTGAATCAAAAGAAACTAGAAAAAAGCCATTGAATGGAAAAAATTACAAGTGACTTCCAGAGAATTCAAAAGAATTAAAAAGAATTCAGGATGAATTTCAAATGAATTTGAATAAATTGGAAGAAATCCTAAATATTCGATGGATTTAATTATGAATAGAGTGAATTTAGAAGAATTGAACGAAGTACAAGAGAATTCGATGGAATTAATACGAATTAATGCTAAATTAAAAAGAATTCAAGGTGTATTAAAAATAATTCAAGTGAATGCAACAAAATTTTTAAAATCAGAAAAAATTCTATTGAATTCAGTAAATTGGGAAAGAATTTAGAAGAATTAAAGTGAATTCATGAGACTTTGTTGAAATTCGTGATAATATGAGTGAGTTGAACGAAATTTTAAAAATCAAACAATTTGCATAGACTCGAGTTAAATGAGAGTGAACAGAATTCAGAAAAAATTTAAAAAAATTGACGAGAATTGAACAGAAATTCAAAAAAAGAAAAAAAGCAAGGAATTAAATTTAAAAATCCTAAATATTTGATTGATTTCAGTGAAACAAGAGGGAATTTAGAAGAATTCAACGGAATTTGAGAGAATTCATTAAAATAGGTATGAATCCAAGATGGAATTACAAATCTTCAGAGTGAATTTAAAAAATAGAAAATCCAAAAAAGATTCATCGAATTCAGTGGAATTCAAGAGAATTCCAAAAAAATCATGGTGTATTCAAGAGAATTCAAGAGAATTCAAACTTACGAATACTTTATAGGAGTAAAAGAATTTTTTATTCTTAAATTTGTATTTTTTTTTTAAATCGAAAACTAAGAAAACTTATTTCCGAATCTAATACGGCCCAGCGGAACCTCTAAACAATTTTTTTTCAAATAGAAAATTTATGGCAGTATTTTTTCACCGCAATGAAATAACTTAGGCGTTAGCGAAACTTGAAAATTCGAAATTTTATCGAATTTTTAAATAAAAATCAGACAGAAAACATTTTTTTCCTGTTTTTTCTTCAAAAATGAAAGAATGAAGTAATTTAGTATGTAATACATAATATAATTATCAACGATAAAGAAACAAACAGTAATTTCATGTAAAATATGCACTTTTTACTCTCGCGTTATTTGTGACCAATTATGAAAAGTGAAACCGGTTATTCACACGGTTATACGGCTCATAAAATATAAATTATGGGAAACTATACATACATAATCAGGAAAAAAAATTCTCCATAAAAAAATTGCTAGTACATCGCCTCTAGAAAAATGCACCTCAAATATTTTTAATTCATTTGTTTGTCATTTTCTAAGCTTCATATAATGAAATTTTTTTTCACTTTTTTTGAATTTTCAAAAAAATAAAAAACAAAAAAAATAAAAATTATACCAGTTTAATTTGTAAGATACATGGATTTATCATTTCAGAATTGAAAACTTCCGAAATCGAGAAATTCCAAATTCGATTATGAAAAACGACATCATTTTGCGTAAAAAGAAAAATCCTAAGTGTTAAAAAATACCAAAAATATAATGTCTGGATTCGAAAATTTCGTTTTTTTTTCTTCAATTAACCGAAAACAAATTGAAAATATTAAATATAATTTTCTTCTATTTTTTCGAGAATTTGAATTTCAGGAATTTAATCATTTGATTAAATTGAAATTTCTTATTTAATTTATTTCTTAACCTTTAGTTTTGAAATATTTTAATTTCATTATTAAAAATTGTTGGTATTTATTTTTTAGTAATTTGAAATTTGAGAAATTTTTATTGATTGAAAATGTGCTATTTCGGTAATCAGAGGTTCGGTGTTTTTCAAAATTTGCGATTTTGGGTTTTCAGATCAAAATGTTTCATCCCAATTGAATAATTTGAAATTTATTCGTTTCTAATATTATGCACACAAATTGGAATCAAAATAAATCAAAATTGAAGAATTTAAAACCCTAATCGTTTGAATTTAAATAGTTTTTAATAATCTTGAAAGCGTTTAAAATTGAAAAATTTGAGTGTAACATCAAAATATATTTTGGTTTCAATTTTTTTTTTGAAATTTATTCAAAATTTGTTTAATTTCAAATTAAGTGTAAGAAATGATTAATTCATTTTATGTTCAAAACGTCCAAAATTGATTAATATTAATTGCAAGGGTTTGAAATTGGACAATTTCAAATAAACAATGTTCAAACGGTTTTAAATTAAAAACCTTCAAAATTAAAATTAAATCATTTAAGAATAAAAACTTCCGAAATGAAATAATTTTTATTTAGTTGGAAAAAAATTGAATTTAAGCAATCATCTTGTACAGTACAATAACGAAATTTTCAAATTTGAGTTTTTTCTCAATTTTAAAAATAATTAAAATTAGAAATCCTTCAGAATTAATAAAAATTCAATTAAAAAGAAATTTGAGTTGGGAAAAGAATAAAGTTGAAATTAAAGGAAACAGGAAATTGAAACTTTTTGAATGTGCCAGAAGTTAAATTTACAAAAAAAACTAGAACCTATCAATTTTTCCAAATTGGAAAAACATTCGAACTAAAAAAAAGTGGAAACTAATTTTTAATTGAATAATTAAAAGTATGTAGAAATTGGTAGAATTAATAAACAATTCAGACTTCAATTTATGGTGCATGGGAACTGAGGGGAAATTAGGGGGAAATAGGGGTAGTGAGGGGTGATTAGAGGGTGGAAGTAGAAAAATTGAATGGAGGAGAAGTAGGGAAAGTAGGGGAAGTGAAGGGGGGATAGGGGAGATAGGAGAAAAAGAGGGGAAACAGGAGAAATGGGGAAACAGGAGAAATAGGGGAAATAAGGAGATCAGTAGGGAGAATAAGAAGGGAATAAGCAAAATAAGGGAAAAGTAACTAGAGGGAGTGAGGAGAATTGAGAGGATACGGATGTCAGGGGGTAGAGGTACCGAGGGAAATGAGGGGGGGATAGGGGAAGTCATGAGAAATGAGGAGGAGTAGGGGTAATAAAGGGTTAGGGGAAGGCAGGGTAAATTAGGGGAAGGAAAGTAGAAGTAGTGATGAAAAATTAGTGAAGGGCAAGTAGCGGATGTGCTGGGAAACAACGAGAGGGAAAGTAGGGGAAAGTGAACAACGGGTAATGTAGAAATAAACGGAAATGAAGAGGATAGTAGGGGAAATAAGGGGGGTGTAATGAAGGGAGAGTAACTGGGGGAAATGAGAAGTGAGACGATTAGGTAATTATGGGTACAGAAAGTAAGGTGAAATAATCTTAGGGGTAGTAGGCGATTGAGGGGATACAGGGAAATTGAGGGAGATAAGGAGAATAGTAGATGCAATGAGAAAGAAAGAGGTGAAATGAGGGGAGAGTAATTGGGGGAAGTGACAAGAAGTGGGAGGTTGGGGTAGTTAGGGGTTAGGATAAGTGAGAAGAAATGAGGGAGAAGGAGTACGAAAAGTCGTGGGAAATGAGAGGGAGTAGAGATAATGAGGGGATAGGCGAAACCAGCGTAAATTAGGGGAAGAGAAGTAGAAGAAGTGATGGAAAATGAGTGGAGAGCAACTAGGGGATGTGATGGGAAATAACGAGAGTGGAAGTAGGACAAGTGAGCGAGGGGTAATAAGAGAATTAGGGTAAACAAAGAGGATGGTAGGGGAAATGAGTGGGCAGTTGGCCAAATGAGGAGAGAGAAACTGAGGGAAGTAAGTAGAAGCGAAAAGAAGTGAGAGGGTAGGGTAATTAGGGAGTAGGATAATTGAGAAGAAATGAGGAAGAAGGAGTAAGGGAAGTCGTGGGAATTGAGGGGGAGTAGAGGTAATGAGGGGATATGAGAAACCAGCGTAAATTAGGGGAAGAAAAATAGGACAAGTGATGAAAAATGAGTGGAGGGCAAGTAGGGGATGTGCTGGTAAATAAGGAGAGGGGAAGTAGGAAAAGTGAGCGAGGACTAAAAGGGGGATTATGACAAACTAAGAGGATAGTAGGGGAAATGAGGGGGCAGTTGGCCAAATGAGGGGAGAGTAACTGAGGGAAGTGAGGAGTGAGAAGAAATGAGATCGTAAGGTAATTGTTGGGTAGGGAAAGTGAGGAGAAATTATGGGAGGTAAAGTAGGATAAGTCATGGAAAATGTGGGTAGGGAAAGTAGGGGAAGTGGTGGAAAATGAGGGAAAGGACAGTAGGGGAAGTCATGAAAGATAAAGGTAGTTGTGGAATTAAGGTGGTAGGGGAAGCTTGGTGAGGGGAGGGACAGTAGGAAAGAGTGGAGGGGAAATGAGGGATTGGGGAAAGTGAGTGAAATGTAGGTGAGGAAGGGGAGGAAATTATGGGAGGGAAAGTGAGGAAAAATGAGGGCGGGGAATTGGGGGAAGCGAAGGTTGAAGTGTGGGAGGGGAAGGTTTGAACGAATTAATTGACGTCCGGTCCCTATTATTTTAAAAAGCATTACCTGAATAGAGAATAGTTTACTATTTACTTTCTCTCAAGTGCTTTTTCAATTTCTTCCACCCATCTCTCATATTTACCTCTTAATTCTATTTCTGTGGTAAATTTGCTTTCCACTTTATTTTTTTTTCATGGTGCCATCAGCCGTGGACTTTAGCCAATTTGCGTGAGACGAAGGAAAATTCCATAGAGTCAAGACTGCCTAAATTTACTTTGAATTCCTTCGACGGAGAATTCGAATTTTCGTCGGTCTCGTAACAACCAGTACACAGCTGGACAAAATAAGATTTTTTTCGACACAAGAAACAAATTTTCCTCACGAAAAAGTATTATGGGAAAATTATTATAGGCCTTTAATAATTTTTTTTACAATTAATTTTTTAATAATTTTCTGGCGATTATGGGAATAATTATAGGAAAAATTAGAGGGAAAATTGTGAAAAATAATTAATTATAGAAAAGAATATTATTAAAATATTTAAATAATTATTATTCCAAAAAATATCAGATACTCATAGTTCTTAAATTGTAAATATTTTAATATTATTAATTTCTGTAATTATTTTCCTACATTTTTTTCTATTATTATTCATATAATTATTTTTATACTGGGGCACGACTGAAAAGTGCCAAAAAAATTAATTTCGGACACTGTAAAATTCCCGAAAAAGAAAAATATTCGAAATAGAAAATTTACGAATATATAAAATTACTGAAGAATAAAAATCCAGAATTGGAAAATTCCCGAAGTGTTTATAATTTTATCGAATTTTTAAATTTCTGATCAATAACATTTCCTAACGGAAATTGTGGAATTATAAAATATCTCAGACTGTCAAATTCTCGACCGTCGAAAATTCCCGAATTGAAATAATTAAAATAATTGTTTTTTAATCAATATTATCTAGCAACAAAAAATTATTCTTAAAATTCAAAATGAAAATACTTTCAAAAAAATGTGAATAGAAGTTTTTTTAGTATGCATACTAGTTTGAAAAAATTATTGTTCGCGTAATAAAAGTCTTGTTTTTGTATTATTCTGTTGCATTGAAAAACATTTCTTTCTAACTATTGTTGTTTAAAATTCAAGTAATAATTTAAAAAAAAATTAGAAATAAAAAAAGTTTTATTAAAATATTTCATTATAATATTTTGAATGGAAAATTATAGAAAAAATTATGGAAAAATAATTAATCACGGATAAAATGTACGTTCATACCAAATTTAGTACTAATTTGAGGATACAAAGATTTATTTGCTTGTGAAAAGCGTCAAATTTCAGAAATCGTTCAATAAATTTGTTTTTAACAAGACTATTTTTTCCTGTGCGAAAATGCGAATTTTAAGTATTTGTTTATATAATTTTTTTATAAAAATATCATACCAGTGTAACAGTTTCTTTTAGAAAAAATTTGATTTTCATCAATATTATTGTAAATAACATATACATTTCAAAGAATTATTGAAAATATTTCCTCGCCTTTTTTCCATTATTTAAGATAATAATATAATAATAATAAATAATACGTCAAAGATCCAATTTCTAAATTTGTTTCTGTTTTTATAATATATAAACAATTACAGTGGGAAAATGGACGATTTCAACAATATAATTCATTATCTTTTAAAGAATGAGATAAATAAGTCAACTCTACCAGAATTAATGAATACTGACTTCAAGAATTCAAAAATTTAATTCCTCATTTTATTTAATTGTTATAAACAATTTATTTGAACAAATACTTCAGTGTATCATTTTTCGTAGGAAAAAATGATTTTTCACTAATATTATTGCAATTAAGATATTAATTTTCATCAATTATCAAAAATATTTACCTATCTCTTCTATCATTTTAGATAATACAATAATAAAAATTTATAAATGTTAATAAAATGAATATATTGATCAATTTCGTTTCAACAATATTAAATTGTCATAAACAATTTATTTCAACAAATGATCTAATGTATCAGTTGCTTCTACAAAAAATTGTTTTATACTAATTTATTTTAACATTACTAACATTAATTACAAATATCATTATAACGTTACTAATACTACTAATATTTTTGTTGATAAAGTTCCTTAATTTTTATAATAATGACATGCATTTTTTTGGAAATAATCACACGAAAGACACTCAATTTTTGCGTCCACCAAGTCCAAGCTGAAAGCACAATGTCAATTATATAAAAAGATATTGCAAAAAACTTTAAATTTGGATTTTTTCGAAAAATTCGAACACTCTGAAAATAATTAATATAAAAAAACGTCTTAATAATTTATCAAAATACTATGGAGACTTACTTCAAAATCAGCCCAAAAAATCTGCAAATTTTCATTCATTCCCAAAGTTGTTCAAATGAAAAAAATTAATCCTAATATTATAAAAATTAGAGACACTTCAGCAGCAGCTCATGAAATAGGAGTGCAGACAATTTCCGACAGTAGTGTCAATAATAATAAATTTATTAAATAAATAAATAAAAAAAGGTTGTATTAATATTAATTTTAATTCCATATTTTAATTTGAAAATTGCGTGAGACAAAAAAAATTGCAGCGCGCGCGGATTTGAACCATTGTGCAGCGCTAACGCTATCTGGAGGGGGTTTCCGAAACAAATTCCATTGATTTTTCCCGTATCGCAGAGCCGTCCTTTGACCAAATAAGGAAATCGCACGCCGCGATATTAACCCCGACATTCGTTGTCATGACCGCGCGCTGAATGAAACTGGATAATTTTTTTATTGTTGACTCGCGCGATTATAACAATTAATTATGCCTCTGGAACGATTTATTATCAGGTGGCAGTGGTGAGTTTTGAATTAAATAAAATTTGAATTTTTCGAAGCATCTGGCGATAAAAAGTGAGTGTTTTTTGCATTATATATGACGATTGTGTCTGCGCGCTCATTGTTTGTACATCCCGAATCTGATTCGCTAATGGCGAATTAAAAGTAAAATGATATCCAACAGTTAAGTTAAAAAAAATTAATTTAGAATAATGTGAGAAACAATTTCAGGAGAAATTCATCTTTTATTTTTTTATTGGTAACTTTCATTAAAAATAAGAAACTAATTATTTGAGTTAATAATTAATTGTTGGTTAGATAATTTAAAATCATTGAAGAAAAAGATAAATTGATTTAGAAAAAATCTCAGAGCCTTAATTATTTTCTTTTCACATATTGTATTTATATTCTTTCTTTTGTAAAATCGTCTTCAAAAATTCATGTATAAAAAAATGTGAAACCTGAATTTTAAACCGGATGAAAGACTGATTTTCTGCTTTTGGAATATAATGTAACTCGAAAAATATCTTACAAAATTATAATTGATTAATTATTTGTAAATAAATTTTAATCTAAAAAAAATAATACTCGAAACAGTTAATGAGGATGAAAAGCTGCAATTGTGAACAGTAATTAAAGGTAAATGAAAAAAGCGTACAAAGTGAAGAAAGGATGGAGTTTTCCGATATTTACGACATTCTCTCTTTTATAGAGAAATAAATCATTTTATGTGCAAAGTGCAAACAAGATAATTCAACTAAAAAGACGAATTTTTAACAAAACATTTGAATTTTTAATCATAAAACCAAAAGTATGAATTTTCATTTGGAATAAGCTAATTTGAAAAAAATGGTCGAATTTTCTGGCAAGAATAATTGTATTCGACTAAACAAGACAAACTTCTTTAGAAAAAATTTAATTTTAAATCCAAAAAGACGAAACTTTCACGAAAATCTTTAATTTTCAACCAGACAGACGCATTTTCAACTGAAATAATTAATCTTCAATTAAAAAAATGAATTAACGAACTGAAAATTCAGCCAAAATTTAATAGCTGATATTTCAAATGACAAAGATTTTTATTTTAATTCAAAGATATTGAAGACAAAAAAAAATAAATAAAAACAGTTGCATTTCGAATACTAAGAGAATTAAATTTTTACCAAAAAATTGAATATCAAGTAAGGAATATTTTTCTGTGAAAATAAAATTTCTTAGACCAAACTGTTGAATTTTTAACTATAAAGATTAATTTTCACAACAAATTAATTTTCTACCCAAGAAGACGAATTTTCAAAAAAAAATACATACATTTTCTGCTAAATGAAAAATTCAAAACAAAAAAAAAACAACTAATTTCCAACAAAATAGTTGAATTTTCAACCAATAAGATTAATTTTCTACCCAAGAAGACGAGTTTTCCATAAAATACATGAATTTTCTGCTGAAAAAATTTCAAAAAAAAACTTCCAAAAAGTAGTTAAATTTTTAACCAGAGAGATGATTTTTCAACTAAAAAGATGAATTTTCAAGAAAAGATATAAATCTTCTACTAAATCAAAGTTTTCAAAAAAAAAAAAAAAACTGATTCCCCAAAAAATAGTTAAATTTTCAACTAGAGAGATGAATTTTCAACGAGAAAAATTAATTTTCTAATCAGGAAGGCGAATTTTAAAGAAAATACGTAAATTTTCTACTAAAAAAAATCCAACCGAAGTAAAAGCCTACTTCCAAAAAATAGTTAATTTTCTAACCAGGGAGATGAATTTTCAACTAAAAAGATACATTTTTAACCAGAAAAAATCAACTTTCTACCCAAGAAGATGAATTTTCAAGAAAATATATTAAGTTTTTACTAACACGAAAATAAAAAATAAAAAAATAAATAATAATAATTGACACACAATAGTTAAATTTTCAACCAGAGAGATGAATTTTCAACGAGAAAAATTAATTTTCTACCCAAGAAGATGAATTTTCAAGAAAATACATACATTTTCTACTGAAAAAAAAGTAAACATAATTTTTTTTAAATAGTTTATTTTTCAACCAGAGGGATGAATTTCGAACTAAAAGGATGAATTTTCAAGAAAATATAAAAATGTTCTACTAAACCAAAATTTTCAAACCAAAAAAAAAAAAAGTAATTTCCAACAAATTAGGTAAATTTTGAACTAGAGAGATGAATTTTCAACTAAAAAGATGAATTTTCAACCAGAAAAAATCAACTTTCTACCCAAGAAGATGAATTTTCAATAAAATGTATAAAGTGTTCACTAATACGAAATTTTCAACCAAAAAATTAATTTTCTACCAAAGAAGACGAATTTCCAAGAAAATACATAAACTTTCTACTCAAAAAAAACATTATTCCCAAAAAATAGTTATATTTTTTCAATCAGGGGGATGAATTTCCAACTAAAAAGATGAATTTTCAAGAAAATAAATAAATTTTGTACTAAATTAAAATTCTCTACTAAATCAAAGTTTTCAAACCAAAAAAAACAACTAATTTACAAAAAAATATGTAAATTTTCAACTAGAGAAATGAATTTTCAACTGAAAAAATGAATTTTCAACCTCAAAAATTAATTTCCTACCCAAGAACACGAATTTTCAAGAAAATAAATAAATTTTCTACTAACAAAAATATTATTTCCAAAAAATAGTTATATTTCCAACCAGGGGGATGAATTTCCAACTAAAAAGATGAATTTCCAAGAAAATATATAAATTATCTACTAAATCAAAATTTTCTACTAAATCAAAGTTTTCAAACAATAAAAAAACTAATTTCCAAAAAACGAAGGAAATTTTCAACTAAAAAGATGAATTTTCAACCAGAAAATATCAAATTTCTACCCAAGAAGATGAATTTTCAAGAAAATATATCAAGTTTTTACTAATACGAAATTTTCAACCAGAGAGAAAAAAACATTATTTCCAAAAAATAGTTATATTTTTCCAATTAGGGGGATGAATTTCCAACTAAAAAGATGAATTTTCAAGAAAATAAATAAATTTTGTACTAAATTAAAATTCTCTACTAAATCAAAGTTTTCAAACCAAAAAAAAAACTAATTTCCAAAAAAATATGTACATTTTCAACTAGAGAGATGAATTTTCAACTAAAAAAATGAATTTTAAACCTTAAAAATTAGTTTTCTGACCCAGAAGACGAATTTTTAAGAAAATAAATGAAGTTTCTACTGAAAAAAATAAACATAATTTCCAACTAAATGAATTTACAACTAAAAAAATGAATTTTTAAGAAAACATGTCAATTTTCTACTAAATCAAAGTTTTCAAACCAAAGAAAAAAACTAATTTCCTAAAAAATAGTTAAATTTTCAACTAAAAAAGTGAATTTTCAACCTTAAAAATTAATTTTCTACCCAAGAAGACGAATTTCAAGAAAATATATAAATTTCTTACTAAAACAAAAATTTTCAAAAAAAAAAAAATTCCAAAAAATAATTAAATTTTAAAGCAAGGAGATGAATTTCCAACTGGAAAGGTAAATTTCAAAGAGAATTATTTTGGTAAAAATTGTTATTTTTTGGTAGAAAATTAGTTTCTTTTCATTGAACATTTATTGCTTGAACAAAAAATTTAACGATCCCGTTTTTCGTCGAAATTTTTTTTTTCATAGAAATTCAAATCTTTTTGGTTGAAAATTTAATTATTTTGTTGACAATTCATTTTATTTGGTGAAGAACTTATTTCTTTAACTGAAAATTAAACTATTCTATGTTTTGGTAAAAATGTATGTTTTAAGATAAAAATTCAGCTATTAGGTTGAAAACTGTAATAAAAATTAAAATTTGGATTGCAAATTAGTTTTTAAAAATTGATAATTAATTTTTTTAAGTAGGAACATAACCATAGAATGTTTCATCAAATTGTTTTTGGAAAGACAATTCATCTTCTGGGTTGAAAATTTAACTATTTGATTAAAAATTTGATTTTGTTTTGTTTTGTAAATTCATTTTTTTAGTAAAAATGTAGTTATTTCATTGTTGCTAGAAAATTGAGCTTTAAAGTTGAAAATTCACTTATTTGGTTGGAAGCTCGTCTTTTTTTAATCGAAAATTCAATTATTTTGGTAGAAAATGTATATTTTTGTGTTGTAAATTCAATTTTTTTTTTTCAAAAATCGTCTTTATGATTTAAAAACAGAATATTTTGAAAGAGATTTTCTTTCTTTCTTTATTGAAAAATCTTTTGTCTTGGTTAAAAATTCAACTCTTTGTTGAAAATTCGTATTTTTGGTTTTAATTAATTTTGACTTTTTTATTCAAAATTAAGAATTTTCTCAGTATGGAAATATAAACCATATTAATTTCTGTTGAGAAATAATTTCTTTTTATTAAAGATTCATCAGTTTGGTTGAAAATGTAACTATTTTGTTGAAAATTCCCTTTTTCTTGGTTGAAAGTTGTTTATTGTAACTAAAAATGTAATAAATAAATATTAGATGAATAATAATAATCAACTGATTAACAAGATAGCGAGATCGGAAAATTTCCGGGAAAATTATCAATAAAATTAAAATTAATCTGAGAAAAATAACACATAAAGTAGTAATTAGTAACCGAGCGTGAAAGAAGTTGCAACTGTGAGGAGTAATTAGAATCAAATGAAGAAAGCATACCAAGTGAAAATAACCCTCGAATTTCCTGATTATTGCAGTTCAACTTTCTAATTTTATTTTCTCTTATTGTTAATTTATGCCGATGGAAAACATAAATAATAAATTATAATAGATTGGTTATAGTAAATTCATAATGTAAATAACAAGTTTTTTAAATGTTAAAAAAAATCAAATTAGCGAGTTTATTTACAAGTAAAGAAACTTATCCATTTTCTCGGATTTTCCTCCAAGAGCGAGCACAATAGAACCAAATAAGAAAAATCAATCATTTGTCGTAGAAACTTAATTCTTTTTAATTGAAAAATCTATTATATTTTTGGTACACAATTAATCTTTTTTTGTTGAAAATTCCACTATGTGGTTGAAGATTGAACTGTTTGATTGAAAATTCGTTATTTTTCTATTAAAAATTAATTTTTCAAAGTGAAACTTAACTGAACCAGTTTTGGCTGAAATTTCATCATTTTTAGTTGAAAATTCAACTATTACATTTTTCGCCAAATATTTATCTATTTTAGTTGAAAATTCATACATTTGGTTGAAAATCAAGTATTTTGCTGAAAATTCAACTTTATTCGTAAAACATTAATTTTTTTGGTTGCATATTTATATTGTCGTGTTGAAAATTATACCTTTTCGTTAAAATTTTGTTTTTTCGTTCTTGAAATTTCATTTTTTCAATTCAAAATATACCGATTCCATTCATGGTTGAAAATTTATCCTTTATTTAAAAAGTTAACAATTTGGTTGAGCGCAATAGCATTTTGTTGAAAATTTGACTTTTTTTGGTAAAAATTAATATTACTCGTTGGGAATTCATCTCTTTTAATTAAAAATTCTACTACTTGGTTGAAGATTGAACTATTTTGTTAAACTTTGTTATTTTTCAATCAAAATTTAATTTTTTTAAACTGAAAATTGATTTAATCCAGTTTTCGCTCAAACTCGATCCTTTTTTCTTGGAAAATAATTTTTCAAATTGAAAATGTGAATTTTTCATTTTTAATTGAAATTTTATCTCTCTTACCTGAGAATTTATGTATATAAAAAATTAATCTTCTTAGTTGAAAATTTATGAGCTTGGTTAATAATTAAAGCATTTGCTTTAAAATTAAATTTTTTGGTTGAAAATTAAACTATTCTGTTAAAGTTTCTTTTTTAATGGAAAATTGAACTATTTGGTTGAAAATTCAGTTTTTTGTTTGAAATTTAAACGGTTTTGTTAAAAATAGGTTTTTTGTTGTTGAAAATTCCATTTTTTTTTACTCAAAATGTAATTATTCCATTTATGGTTGAAAATTTATCTTTTTTAATTAAAAAATCATTTGTTTTGTTGAAATTTGACCTTCTTTGGCTGAA
This sequence comes from Andricus quercusramuli, assembly GCA_932178445.1. NCBI lineage: Eukaryota > Metazoa > Arthropoda > Insecta > Hymenoptera > Cynipidae > Andricus > Andricus quercusramuli. The sequence goes on along the minus strand of CAKNXH010002041.1, from coordinate 197,077 downwards.
TTTTAAGAATTAAACTGCGTGTTTAAAACTTTTTTTTTCGTTAAAGATTAATAATTTTCGTTGAAATTCGATTTCTTTGGTTGAAAATTCAATTCATACGTTCAAAATACAGCCATTCTATTGGAAATTCAATTATTTTCTAAAAAAATCGCTTTTTTTGTTAAAAAATATATTTTTTTATTGTACATTTCACTATTACATTTTTGGTTCAAAATGGATCTTTTTAATTGAAAATTCATCTATTTCTTCAAAAATTCTTTTTTTTTTATCAAAAAGTTAATTTTCCCTCATGGTTGGTTAAAAGTTCTTTTTTTTTAATTTAACTTTATTATTGAGGATTCTTTTTTTTTGGTTGAAGATTGATCTTTTTAGTTGAACATTAGTTTCTTTTGTTGAAAATTAATCTTGTTAGTTTGAAACTTATTTATTTGATTGTAAATTTAACTACTTTGTTAAAAATACATTTAAAAAAAAATTTTAATTAGAGGAAAAATTGAATTTTTTTTTATCTTGAAAATATAGCTATTCTGTTGAAAATTCTAGTATTTTGTTGAAATTTTGACTCTTTTGTAAGAATAATAATATTATTAGTTGAAAATTTATCTTTATAGTGGAAATTTATTTCGTTGGTTTAAAATTAATCTTTCAAGTTTAAAACTTATTTCCTCGGTTGTAAATTTAATTATTTTGTTGAAAGTACGTTTTTGTTAAATTTAAAAATGATTAAAAAATTAAAAATTAATTTTTTTTTGATCTTGGATGTCAATTTATCTGCTTGGTTAGTAATTAAACTATTTGCTTTAAAATTCAATTTTTTTTTAAATCAAACTGTTATGTTAAAGTTTTTTTTGTTGAAAATTCAACTATTTGATTAAAAAATCAGTTTTTTGTTTGAAAATATAGCCATTTTGTGAAAAATCGTCCGTTATGGTACAAAATTAATCTTCTTTATTGAAAATTTATTCGCTTGGTTGATAATTCAACTATTTCGTTAAAAATTCATTTTTTTTGTTAAAAATTAAACTGTTTTGTTCGAAATTAATTGTTTGGTTGTTGTTGAAAATACACTTGTTTTACTCAAAATGTAACTATTCCATTTATGGTTGAAAATTGATCTTTTTTAATTGAAAAATCGTATATTTTTTTGAAAATTGACCTTCCTTGATAGAAAATCCATCTTAAAAATTAAACTATTTTTTTAAAACTTTTTTTAGTTAAAGATTGATAATTTTAGTTGAAAATTCATGTATTTTTGGGGAAAAATTAGATTTTTATGGTACAAAATGAATCCTCTTGGTTGAAAATTCATATTTTTGGTCCAAAATTCAATTATTTTCTAAAAAATTCGTTTTTTCTTGTTAAAAAATATATTTTTCTTATTGTTAAATTAAGGATTACATTTTTGGTTGAAAATGGATATTTTCTGATTAAAAATTCATCTATTTTTCTCAAAATTCATCTTCTTTATCAGAAAATTAATTTTCCTGATTGATCGTTTTAGTTGAAAATTTGCTTCTTTGGTTGATACTTCATCTTTTTAGTTTAAAACTTATTTCTTTGGTTGGAAAGTTATCTACTTTGTTGGAAATATATATATTTTTATTTAAAAATCAAAGACAAAATCTAAAATTAAAAAATTTATTTTTCATCTTGAAAATCTAACTATTCTGTCAAAAATTCCAGTATTTTGTTGAAATTTCGATTCTTTTGTAAGAATATTAATATTATTGGTTGAAAATTCGCCTTTTTAGTGGAAATTGTTTTCGTTGGTTAAAAATTCATCTTTTTATTTTGACACTTATTTCTTTGGTTGTAAATTCAACTACTTTGTTAAAAAATACGTTTTCTAATGATAAAATTTTTTTTTTAAATTAGAAATTTGAATTTTTTTATTTTGAAAATGTAGCGATTCTATTAAAAATTCAATTATTTTGCTGAAATTTCGACTGTTGTAAGAATATTAATATTATTAGCTGAAAATTCATCTTTTTAGTGGAAATTTATTTCTTTGGTTGAAAATTTAAATATTTGGTTGGCAATACATTTTTTGGTTGAAAATTGATGTATTTTAATTGAAAATTACTGTTTTCTAATTGCAAATTTAACTAATTAATTTTTTTCCAAAACATAGTTGTTTTTAGTTTTAAATTCAACTATTAAACTTCTTATTGAGAATTAAATTTTTTTGGTTGAAGATTCAACTATTTGGTTGACAGTTAAACTACTTTGTTAAGAAATCGTATTAATGGTTAGAAATGTCTATTTTTTGTTTCGATAATTAATTGTTTCAACTGGAAATTCAACCGTTATATCAGAAAATTTATGTATTTTGTTGTACATTCATATTTTTTAGTAGAAAATTAATCTTCTTGATTTAAAATTTAATTTCTTTGTTGAAAGTTGAACTTCTCATTCAAAAATTCATTTTATTATATAAAGATACATCTTTTTGACACAAATTTTAATTCTTTTTTTGTAAATTCGTTTTCTGTAGATGAATAATTTTTTAAAAATAAACATTAAACTATTCCATTTTTGGTTGAAAAATTATCGTTTTTAAATTAATAATTAATAATTAATCATTAATGAATAATAATAAATTAATGATAAATAAAAATCGCTGTAAAATTCCAATGTTTTTAATTTAAAATTTGAATAATGTTCAGTTGAAATAGCATATATTACATTTTTAGTTGGGAATTAAGCTTTTTGGTTAAATTCCACTGTTTTTTATTTAAAATCAAAATCGGCTTTTTGGTAGAAGTGGTAACTGTTTTGTTGAAAATTGAATTATTTTTTTAATAATTGAACTATTTCGCTAGAAATTCAATTACTTGTTTGAAAATTTAACTAAACTATTTGTGGCTCAATTTTATCCTATTTTGTTTGAAAATTCGATCATTGTGTTAAGAATTCATCGCTGTAATTGAAAATTCAATGTTTTGGTTACAAATCCAAGTACTTTATTGAAAAAATAATAATATAGTTGAAAGTTCAACTATTTGGTTGAAAATTTTCTTTAAGAATTTGAATTTTTTTCAAAATTCATCCCTTTTGATAAAAAATTAATCTTTTTTGATTGGAAACTCAGCTATTTTGTTGAAATTGCAATATATTTGGACGTGCAATCGAAAAGAATTTACCCCCCTATTTTCGAGAATAATCAACCAATTTTCCCTGTTTTTAGAGTATTTTGAGCTGTGAAGTTTGTTAAAATAGTAGGTGAGAGTTTCCTAAGTCGGCACAGTAAGAGTTTTTGTCGAAAACAGACGGTAAACTGGGTTTAATTGTGTTTCAATAACTTTGGTGAGATACCAAGATCCTTCATTTACAATTATATGTCGTTCGGAGCAGTGGTCCTAAGTCGGCACCCCCTGGTCCTGAGTCTTTACATACTTTTTTCCGTTCAAATGCAAGAAAAAGGGCAGGTCATGTAAGTTTTAGAAGGAAATGGACAAATTGAAACCATTTAAAATGAAAAAAAACGTGTAGAGAATAGAATCAGCGAAAAGTCAATAAGAAAACACAGAAAATAAAAAAAACACGCACCAGAGACAAGCAACATGCAGCCAAAACACAACCAAACTGAAAAAAGAACCAGCAAGAGACAATTGACATTAAATTCAAACACAACGAAATAAAATAACACACCAATAACAACAAAGCAATAAAAAAAGTGCCGACCTAGGACAACTACGAATATTTACGCATTTCATGCTATTACGCATATTAGGCAAATCCGAACGAAAAATCGTCTTTATTAGGCGAAAGGAAACAGAGGGTGCCGACTTAACCCAAAGTGCCGACTTAGGACCACTCTCTCCTACGTTTTGTGTTTTATTTCAGGCGTTTATCAAATGAAACCTAAAACTCGATCTAAAATAAAATTTTGACTAAAAACGGCTTGGAGATTTTTTTATTTGTGAAAACACACTGGGGGGTTCAAGCTTTGTCTGATTATCTGTGACAAAAGGGGGGGGGGGGGGAAGAAAATTTTTTGAAAAAGTGTGATCTAATTTTTGAACGTCCCTGACATGATAATTATTATTTACATCACCAATGGCAAATTATATAATGTTCACTGGATCGCATATCCGTTTTATTCGGCACATACCTAATCTAATGGACCAATTACATTTAGTTGATTGGTTTTATAAACGAAGGATGAATTTATTTTTCCGATATTCATGAGATGGTCTTTTTTAATGGAGTTAAATTTTTTGTTTGAAAGGGCAAATAAATCGTGAAAAATGTTAAGTATAGAAATCAAGATTTTTGACGAATAATTATTTAGTTTTATGATTTTGTGTCATGAATAGAAATTTTTCAAGAAAAATTATGAAATTCTACATCAAAGAAAGGCAATCTTCATTTTTTAATGTAGAAAGTTTTTCAATGTAAATTTTTGTAGAATATTATTTTTTTACAAAGATTTATGATTTATTATTATATTTTATATATGTATATATATTCCTATTATATTTTATTATTATATTATTTATTTATGATTTATTTCCTTTGTCTGAAATAAGAAAATATTGTTTTCCAGAAAATTACAGTGTTCTACACACAATTATGAATATATCAATTTTCTACAAAAAAATGGGAAATCTACGACCCCATCTTGAAATTATAGTTTTTCAGAATTGTGAGTAGGTTATTATAGAAAATTATAAATTTTCGATCACTGTAATTTTAAATTCAAACAATAATTAAAAAAAATACATTGAACATTAAAAAAAAAAGGTTTTTGATCAAAATATTTCATTTTTCATTTTGAATAAATAAATTTTGGTAATTTTATAATTGCGGAAATTTCCGGTTTTGAATATTTTCTTTTTCGGGAATTTTATTTTTTAGGATTTTTTGTCCTCCCTATTAATAAAAAAAACAATTTGAAAAAAAAACAATGAGAGAACGTGATTCACAGATGAAATCAGTCATTTTCACTAATTAAATCCGTCATTCTAAGTAATTCAACCAGTAACTTCCAATAATTACATCAGTTATTTTGGACGATCTGAGCTGTAGCTTTCACTGATTGAATGATTTATTTTTGATTGTATGATCAGTAGCTTTTAGTAATTGAATCAGTCAATTCGATTGATATAATCCGTAACTTTCATTGAGAAACTCAAGCATTTCAACTCACTGATTGATTCAGTCAGCAGTATTGACTGATTTATCAGTTAAAACTACTGTTTTTTGTTCATAGATAAAAGTACTCATTTTTATTAATGAAATCAGTCATTTTGAAGATTACAACCAGCAATTTTCACTAATTACATCAGTCATTTGAATAATCTGAGTTGTCACTTTTACTGATTAAATGATTTTTTTAAATAGTATGATCAGTCGCTTTTAGTAATTGAATCAATCAATTTAATTGATAGAGAAAATAAAGCATTCTGACCTACTGATTGATTCAGTCAGCAATATTGACTGATTTATTAGTTATTATAGTTATTATAGTATTGTTATTGTATTCATAGATGAAAGCAATCATTTTTAATAATGAAATCAGTCATATTGAACATTACAAGTAGTAACTTTCACTAATTACAGCAGTAATTTGGACGATCTGAGCTGTAACTTTTACTGATTGAATGATTTTTTAAAATGGTATGATCAGTAGCTTTAAGTAATTGAAACAGTCAATTTGATTGATATAATCTGCATTATTGACTGATTTATCAGTTAAAACTACTGTTTTTTTGTATATAGATAAAAGTAGTCATTTTTAATAATCAAATCAGTCATTTTGAACATTACAACTAGTAACTTTCACTAATTACAGCAGTAATTTGGACGATCTCAGCTGTAACTTGTGCTGATTGAATCATTTTGTTAATAGTATGATCAGTAGCTTTTAGTAATTGAATCAGTCATTTTGATTTATTGAGAAAATCAGGCATTCTGATCTACTGATTGATTCAGTCAGAAATTTTGACTGATTTATCAGTTGAAACTATTGTTTTTGTACTCATTG
>CAKNXH010002041.1:77998-186794 GCA_932178445.1 Andricus quercusramuli | reverse complement strand
ATCCCCTATCCCCTATCCCCTATCCCCTATCCCCTATCCCCTACCCCAATACCCAATCCCCAATCCCCTATCCCCTATCCCCGAACCCCCTATCCCCTATCCCCTATCCCTTATCCCCTTTTCATTCTTACATTCTTGTTTGATTTGACAAATAATAATCTGATGATATGATTTTGCATAATTTTAGATGCACAACCATCCGAAAACGAGAGAGAAACCTTTGAAGCAGTGCAGAGAGTTCTAAAAAATTCTGAATCAATTTTGGAAGAAATTCAGTGTTATAAAGGCGCTGGGAAGGAAATCAGAGAGGCCATTTCGGCACCAACAGAAGATTGTCAACGAAGGGCTTATCTAACTGTAGCACCTCTTGTCGCAAAGCTCAAAAGATTTTATGAATTTTCTCTCGAATTAGGTGAGAGTACTTCTATGGATTTGATTCATTGATGAAATCAGTCATTTTGAATTATCTAATCAGTAACTTTCATTGATTAAATCAATCATTTTGAATGGCCCTATCAGCATGATTTTTATTGATCTAATCCGTATCTTTCATTCAGTTAAACAGTCATTTTTGTTTGTGTTTAACCATTTTTATTGACTGGGAATCAGTAATTTATAGTGACTGATTGGATTCAGTTAGCAACATTAACTGTTTTATCTGTCAATTCAACTTTTTTGTCAGTAGAAATACCTTATTTTTTAGTCAAGGCGTTGAATGAGTTATTTTTAATGATTCAAGATGTCATTTTCTCTGGCGAAATCATTAATTTGGAATGATCTAATCAGTATTTTCCACTGATAGAATCAGCCACTTCGAATAATCTTAACTGTAATTTTCATTGATTAAATTAGTCATTTTGAATGGTTTAACCAGTTGCCTTCACTAATTAAAGCAGTCATTTTGAATGATATAAGAAGTGACATCCACTAATGAAATCATTCGTTTTAATTGATCTAATTGATAACCTCCACTGACCCAATCAGTCATTTCCAATTATTCAACCTGTAAATTTCACTGATAAAATCAGTCATTTTGAATTTTCTAATTATCAGCTGTTATTAATCAAATCAGTATATTTTCTCGATCCGATCCGTAACTTGCATTGAGTGAATAAGTCATTTGTGACTGATTCATTGAGCAATATTGACTGATTCATCTGATTAACGGAATGTCTTGTCAAAATAAATGACTGTTTTTCAGCAAAGGCATCAATAATTAACTAGTTCAGTCAAATTTTGTCTGATTGAAGAAATGGGGATTCGACGACTATCCATTCAGTCAAAACTGATTCATCGAATGAGTCAGTTTGTCTCGCTGTATCAACCAGTGATTTGAAATCATCCAATATTAAAGTTCACTGATGAAATCAGTAATTTTGAATGATATAATCAGTAAATTTGGCTGAAAAAATAAGGCATTTTGAATAGACTCATCAGTAACTTTCACTAATTTAATTAAACGGTTTAAATTGTCCAAGCAGTAACTTTCGCTGATTTCGTCATTAATTTTTAATAGTCCAAGCAGTAAATTTTACTGATTAAATCAGTTGTTTTAATTATTTCAATCCGTAACTTATATTGAGTAAATTAGTTATTTATGATTATGTTTAATCATTTTATATTGACTGAAAATCAGTAATTATGAGTTACTGACGGCTTCAGTCAGGAATATTCATAGATTCATCTGTTAAAATGGATATTCCGTTGGTAGAAATAAATGAATTGAAAGACAAAGCATGACTGATTCAAATAATTCAGATTCTGCGACTGAAAAATCAGTCAAAAGTGACCTTTTATATTAGTGAATATGATTCACTGACAAAATCAGTCATTTTCACTAATTAAATAATTCATTTTTAATGATTAAACCAGTAGCCTTCCCTAATTACATCAGTCATTTTGAATAAACTGAGCTGTAACTTTCACTGATTAAATAATTTGCTTTGAATGCTCTGATCAGTAGCTTTCAGTAATTGGTTCAGTGATCTTGATTGATCTTATAGGTATTTTTCAATTTGATTCAAAATGATTTACTGTTAAAATGAGTTATTTTAAATAATCCAGCCAGTAACCTTTACTAATTACATCAGTAATTGTTTTAATGCTTTAAACTGTATCTTTTACTAATTGATTAATTAATTTCATATTATCTGATCAGTAGTTTTTAGTAATGGAATCAGTTATTTTGATTGATCTCATAGGGAATTTTTAATTAAATTAAATTTGATTCACCGTTAAAATCAGTCATTTAAAATAATCCAACCAGCAACTTTCAATAATTACTTCAGTCATTTTGAATACTCTTAGATGTAAGTTGCACTAAATGAATCAGTTTTTTTGATTGATCTTATAGGTGTTTTTAATTTGATTTACTGTTAAAATCAGTCGTTTGAAATAATCCAACCAGTAACTTTCACTAATGAAATCAGTCATTTCGAATTATATTAGCTGTAATTTTCACTAATTCAATGAGTCCTTTTGATTGATCTTATAGGTATTTTTCAATTTCAATCACTCAATCAGTCATTTTAAATAATCCAGAGAGTAATTTTCACTAATTACATCAGTTTTTTTGAATGCTCTCAACTATAACTTTCACAAATTGAATATTCAATTTCAAACAGTTTGACTAGTAGCTTTCAGTAATTAAATCATTTTGATTGATCTTATAGGTATTTTTCAATTTTATTCAAATTGATTCACTGTTAAAATCAGTTATTATAAATAATCCAACCAGTAACTTTCGCTAATTACATCAGTCATTTTGAATGCTCTAAGCTGTCACTTTCACTAATAAAATAATGAACATTGAATGGTCTGATCAGTAGCTTTCAGTGAATGCATAAGTCATTTCGATTTGTCTAATCCGTAGTTTTCATTGAGTAAATCAGTAATATCAAGTTCTGAATAATTTAATCAGCAATATTGACTGATTTATCAGTCAAAACGAATGTTTTGTCAGTAGACATGACTAATTTTCCCGTCAAAGCATGCTTGAATAATTATTTCAGTCAAATCTTGACTGAAATCGTGATGACAGTCCCGTAAAATGAAAAAAATAAAACACACAAGGATAATTTAATTTTTGCATGTTATGAACGAATCTTTGAAATTTGTTGCTTTGTTGCAGAGGGCGTTGTACCAAAAATTCTGGGTCAGCTCTGCTCAGGAAATATGTCGCCAACTCAGCATTTGGAAACACAGCAAGCCCTCGTAAAGCAGCTGGCTGAAATTCTGGAATTTGTTTTGAAATTCGACGAACACAAAATGAAAACACCAGCCATTCAAAATGACTTCAGTTATTATCGCAGAACACTAACGAGGGCTTCTTTGTCTCGTCAAGACGGCACTGAAAAGGACCTCGTTGTCGGGAATGAATTAGCAAATAGGATGAGTTTATTTTATGCACACGCAACACCTATGCTTCGAGTTCTCAGTCACGCTACCATCACTTTTTTAATGGTGGTAAGTTACTTCTTTTCACTTTCTTATCATCATTTTAGTCTCTTCATTTATTTATTCATTTATTTTTTAATAAAGTTACAAAAAAGGCATTTTTTAAAGAAATATTTCGCTCTCAGCTCTTAGCCTCCAGGTATACTTGCAATCAACTTAAATTATAACCTGAGTATACAAAACAGGCAAATAATTTGTTTATTGTACAATTTTATTGTTGCGAACAAATAAACAATTTTCATACTTTTTCACGAAAAAAGTTACTTGTCGTCTTATATTTATAATAGTAACTTCTCAGACTTATTAAACTCCAGAAAATTGTTAACACTTAACATTCAGCTTTGTTATAAATTATTCATGCTAAAAAATACACAACAATTTTCATCAATTTTTGGTAAAAAAAATAATTATTTTCTGTTCAATATGTACCTAAGTATGTTATGAGACATAATAAACTATAGAAAATTCCTAAACCGTAAAATTTAAGTTTGTTATGAATAAATAAATTAAATTAATGAAAAATTTTCATCTATTTTTCCCAGAAAAAAAGTCTTTCTCATTTATAAGTATCGTCATAGTTACTCAGATTTACTAAGTATTTATCTAAGTATCGTTTATCACAGTTAAACATAATTCAAGTAAAAAAATAGAACATTTTAGTTACTTTCAATTGGATATCTCTGAATTTTAGCTGCTTTTATTTAGATATTTGTCAATTTTATTAGTTTTTTTTATTGGAATTCTGTCGGTTTTGGTTGTTTCCAATTGGATATCAGTCAATTTCAGTTGCTTCCAATTGTATATATGTCAATCTTAGTCATTTCCAATTAGATATCTATCAATGTTAATTTATTTGAAATAGATACCTGTCAAATAAAGTTGTTTTTATTTCGACATCTGTTAATTTTAGTTGCTTCCAAATGAATATATGTCAATTTTAGTTTTTTCCAATTGGATATCTGTCATTTTTATTTATTTCCAATTGGATATCTGTCATTTTTAGTCGCTTCTAATTAGATATCTGTTAACGAAACTTGATTTTATTTGAAAATCTGTCAATTTTAGTTGCTTCCTAATGGATATATGTCAATTTGGTTGTTTCCAATTGGATATCTGTCAATTTTAGTTGTTTCAAATTGGATATCTGTAATTTTTAGTCGTTTCTAATTAGCTGTTTGTTGATGAAAGTTGTTCTTATTTGGACATCTGTCAATTTTAGTTTGTTTTAAATGTATATATCAATTTTGGTTGTTTCCAATTGGATTTCTGTGAATTTTAGATGTTTCCAATTGGATATCTTTCATTTTAAGTCGCTTCTAATTAGATATTTATTGATAAAAGTTGTTTTTATTTGGACATATGTCAATCTTAGTTGCTTGAATAGGGATATATGTCACTTTTGGTTGTTTCAAATTGGATATCTGTCAATTTTAGTTGGTGACAGTCAGATATCTGTCATTTTCAGTCGGTTACAGTTAGATATCTATCAATTTTAATTTCTTCAATGTAGATACTTGTCAAATAAAGTTGTTTTCATTTGGACCTCTGTCAATTTTAGTTGCTTCCAAGTGGATATTTGTCAATTTTAGTTGTTTCAAATGGAATATCAATCAATTTCAGTTGTTTCCAATTGGAAATCTATCATTTTTAGTCGCTTCCAATTAGATATCTGTCAATTTTGATTTCTTCAAAGTAGATACCTGTCATTTACAGTTGTTTTTATTTGGACATCTGTCAATTTTAGTTGCTTCTAAATGTATATATCAATTCTGGTTGTTTCCAATTGGATGTTTGTGAATTTTAGATTTTTCCAATTGGATATCTGTCATTTTTATTCGCTTCCAATTAGATATCTGTCAATTTCGATTTTTTCAAAGTAGATTCCTGTCAATTACAGTTGTTTTCATTTGGGCATCTATAAATCTTGGTGGTTTCCAACTGAATATCTGTCAATTTTAGTTGGTTACAATCAGGTATCTGTCAATTTCAATCGGTTACAATTAGATATCTATCAATTTTAATTTCTTTAAAGTAGATACTTGTCAAATAAAGTTGTTTTCATTTGTTTAGCTGTCAATTTTAGTTGCTTCCAAATGGATGTATGTCAATTTCCGTTTTTTCCAATTAGATATCAGTCAATTTTAGTTGTTTCTAATTGGATACCTGTTATTCTGAATCGCTTCCAATTAGATATCTGTCCAATTCAATTTCTTCAAAGTAGATACCTGTCAATTGAAGTTGTTTTTGTTGACAGCTGTCAATTTTAGTTGCTTCTAATTGGATATCTGTCCTCCATTTCAGTTGTTTCCAATTGGGTATCTGTCATTTTTAGTTGCTTCCAATTAGATATCTGTTGATAAGAGTTGTTTTTATTTGGATATCTGTTAATTTCTGTTGCTTCCAAATGGATATATGTCGATTTCGGTTGTTTTCAATTGGAAGTCTGTCAATCTTGGTCGTTTCCAATTAGATATCTATCAATTTTAATTTCTTCAAAGTAGATACGTGTAAAATAAAGTTGTCTTTATTTTGACATGTGTCAATTTTAGTTGCTTCCAAATGGATATATGTCAATTTCGGTTGTTTCCAATTCGACATCAGTCAATTTTAGTTGTTTCCAATTAGATATATATAAATTTTTAATTCTTCAAGTAGATACCTGTCAATTGAAGTTCTTTTTATTTGGAAATCTCAATTTTACTCGCTTTCAAATTGACATATGTCAATTTCGGTTGTTTTTAATCATATATCAGCCAATTTTAGTTGTTTCCAATAAGATGCCTGTCATTTTTAGGTGGTTCCAATTGGACATCTTTCAATTTTAGTTGATTCTAATGAGATAGCTGTCAATTTTCATTTCTTTGAAGTAGATACCTGTTATTTGCAGTTGTTTTTATTTGGAGATCTGTCAATCTTAGTTGCTTTCAATTGGATATCTGTCAATTTTAGTTGGTTCTAATTGGACATCTGTCAATTTTTGTTTTTTCTAAATGTCTCTGGTAATTTTTGTTGTTTCCAATGGGATATCCGTCATTTTTAGTTACTTTCATTCGCATATCTGTCAATTTCAGTTGCTTCCAATTAGATATCTATAAATTTAGTTTCTTGAAAGTAGATATCTGTCAATTGAAGATGCTTTTAACTGGACATCTGCTAATTTGAGTTGCTTTTAATTATATATCTATCAATTGTAGTAGTTTCATGGATTCCTGTCAAATAAAATTGCTTCTAATAAGATCTCTGTCAATTTTTGTTGTTTTCAAGGTTAGCTGTCAAATTAAGTTTCTTTCAATTGGATACTGGTCAATTATAGTTATTTTCAATTGGATATCTGCTAATTTTAGTTACACACAGAGATAAAATCAGTCTGCTAAAGTTACAGGATTTTCAGTTAAAATAGGGACAGCATAGCTTTTCTGTAATGCTTACCGTATATCTGCAAAGTTTACTGAATTGTCAGTAATTTTACAAATTAACGGATACTATCTGTAAAATTTACAGACTTTTTGATTAGACTTTACAATTTGAAGTTGTCAATTGTACAGAAAAGTTCAGTCAATATTACAGAAAATACCCGTAAATTCATCAAATGACTGAAAGTTCTGTAAACTCTTCAGAAAATTCAATAATCTTTACAGAAAATTAAAGTTCCTTCAAATAGTTGTCTGTCCATTTTATTTTATTTCAATTAGAAATCTGCCAATTTCAATTCCAACCAAGTAGACATTTGTCAATTAAAATTGCTTGCAATTGGATGTCTGTCAATATTAGTTGTTTTCAATTGGATATACGTCAGTTCCAGTCGCTTTCAATTGGAAATCTGTCAATTTTAGTTACTTTTAATTAGATACCTGTCAAATAAAGTTTCTTCTAACTGGATATCTATCAATTTTAGTTGTTTAGTGGTTTTTGTCAATAGAAAACAAGTAAAAAATTGATGAAAAATGTAAAACTTGACCCCGATGGTCAAGAGTCAAGTATTGACCGATGTCAAAAATCTTTTTTTTACCTCGATTTGTCTTCTCCAAAGGCAACTTTTTTGCACTACAGCGTTCCTCGTTTCGGAAATTCCGGGTTTTGGCCCACTCTAATAGCTACTCACCTACAGGAATCTGAAAATGATATTTTACTTCCTTTTAATCACAAAAAATAATAATCCAGAGTAATAATTACTATTATCGTAATAACTTAATGATTAAAAAAAAAGATTAATATTACTTATTTTTATTTGATTTATTTATTGTCATTTATTATTACATCATAATTATTGAAGAAAATTTATATTTATTTAGGAACTGATATTTTATTTGTTTGCAGAATAATGACATACCAAGAGAAAATATAACCGAAACTCTGGGTACAATGGCCAAAGTTTGTCTCAGAATGTTAGAAAACACGTAAGTAAAAACTTATAATTTTAATTATTTTTTAAGTGTAACTGACATAATTCTGAATCGAGGTATTAATTGAAAATTTATTTTTGAAGGAACATCCTTGCTCAATTTCAACGAGAAGAGACACAACTTTTTGTTCTGAGGGTGATGGTCGGACTCGTCATATTGTATGATCATGTGCATCCACAAGGAGCTTTTGTTAAGGGATCAAACGTTGACGTTAGTTTCCAAACATTTTTTTTCACAGAATATTTTAATTTTTGAAAAAAATTTAAAAATAATGTTGTTCTAGGTAAAAGGCTGTGTGAAACTTCTGAAGGACCAACCACCTTGCAAGAGCGAAGGGCTGCTGAATGCGCTCCGTTACACTACAAAGCATTTAAATGAAGTAAACACACCAAAAAATATAAAAAATTTATTAGCAGCATGATTACCAAAGCAGCGAGGTTGTTGCTTGAAAAGCTGAGCAAGTCCTCACGAAACATAATTTTAAAAAAATTGAGAAAAGAGATTTAAAAAGCTGCGAAAACTGCCGAAAGGGGTAAAAAGAAAATCCATGACAAATGCGAGGAATTGGACAAAGGACTTTTTCGAGGATTTAGTATTAGGTACAAAAATAATAATTTGCGGGACTGTTATTACCAATTCAACAGTGCACAATACTGCAACAATGTTGCTGCAATATACAAGTATCAACATTTCTCTAATATTCCAACAATTCTGCAACGTTGCTGCAATATATTAGAACAATGTTGAAATGTCGTTGCAATGTTTATGCAATTTTGAAACGGTGCTCTAGTAATATTGCAAAGTTTCTGAAATATTAAAGCAATGTTTAAATGTTGCTGCAATATTCACAAATATGTTACAACGTTGCTTCAACGTTGACAATAATGTTGCAGCGTTGCTTCAGTGTTGACAATAATGTTGCAACGTTGCTTCAATGTTGACAAGAATCTTACAATGTCGCTGCAATATCGAAACAATGTTCAAACGTTGAAAACAATGCTGCAACGTTGCTACAACGTTGCTGCAATGTTAAAAGAAATTTACCGCTGAAGAAATGCTTGAAAAATATTGCAACCTTACAGAAATGTTGAACCAATGTTTTCATGTAGCTGCAATGTTGACAGGTATTTTGCAATGTTGCTTCAATGTTGAAAAAAATGTTGCACCATTGCTTCAATAATGACAAATAATGTTGCAACGTTACTTCAATGTTGAAAAAATGTTGCAACGTTGCTTCAGTGTTGACAAGAATGTTACAATGTTGAAACGTTGAAAACAATATTGCAACAATGCTACAAGGATTAAAAAATGTTACAACGTTTCTGCAATGTTGAAAAGGCAGAAATTTTTGCAGAAAACGTTGCAGAAATGCTTGAAGAAAATGTCAACCCTGCAGAAATGTTGAAAAAGTGTTTTAAGGTTGCTGAAATGCTAGAATAAAGTTGCAAGGCTGCTTCAATGTTTGAACAGTGTTGCAACGTTGTTGAAATGTTTAACCTTGTTTTAATGTTGTAGCAACGTAACGAAAAATATTGTAAGGTTGCTTTGATTCTGGCAAGAATTTTGCAACGTTGCTTCAATGTTTATGGTAATCTTGCAATGTTACAATGTTGCTTCAACGTTTACCAGAATGTTACAATGTTGCTGCAATATTGAAACTTTGAAAACAATGTTGCAACATCGCTAGAACGATTGAAAATGTTGCAACGCTTCTGCAATGTCAAAAAGGCTGTAACGTAGCAGAAATGGTTAAGAAATATTTCAACCCTGCGGAAATGTTGAAGCAGTACTTCATGGTTGCTGAAATATTAGAAAAACGTTGCAAGGCTGCTACAATGTTTGAACAGTGTTGCGACGTTGTTGAAATGTCGAACCATTGTTTTACTGTTGCAGCAACGTTACGAAGAATGTTGTAAGGCTGCTCTAATGCTGGCAATAATTTTGCAACGTTGCTTCATTGTTGACAAGAATTTTGCTACGTTGCTTGAATATCGAAAACAATGTTGCAACTTTTCCGCATTGTTAATAGAATGATTCAATGTTGAAAACAATGCTGCAACGTTGCTGTAACTCTATAACAATGTTTTAGCGTTGTTGAAATTTTAAAAATATGCTGGAATGCTGTTGTAATTACGACAAATGTTTTCGCAACGTTAAGAAACTGTTGTTGCAATATTGAAAAAATGTTGTTGCAATGTGGAAAAAATGTTGCTACTGTACTACAACGTTGGTGCAATATTGAGAACATATTACTGAAATGCTAAAACAATGTTTCAATGTTGCTGAAAAGTTGGAACAATGTTTTATTGTTGCTACAACGTTGACATATATGCTGCTACGTTACTTGAATATTGAAAACAATAATGCAACGTTGCTGCATTGTTAATACAATGATTCAATATTAAAAACATTGCTGCAACGTTGATGTAACGTTAAAACAATGTATTATTTTTGAAACAATGTTGCAACGCTGTTGCAATGTTGAAAAATGTTGTTGCTACATCGAACAACTGTTGTTGCAATGTTGAAAAAAATGTTGTCGCAATGTTGAAAAAATGTTTTTGCAATGTGGAAAAAATGTTGCCACAGTACTACCACGTTGGTTCAATGTTGGTTCAATGTTACTGAAATGTAAAAACAATGTTTCAATGTTGCTGAAATGTTGGAACAATATTTTGCAGTTGCCGAAATATTGTCAGTATTGCGCAATGTTGAAAAAATGTTGAAACGTTGCTGTAACATTGAAACAATGTTTCAGCGTTATTGAAATTTTGAAACAATGTTTTAATGTTGCTGAAATTTTGACAAGAATGTTACAGCGTTGATTTAATGCTTAAAAGAATTTCGCAAGGTTGATTCAATGTTCACAAGAATGTTGCTCTGTTGATTAAATGTCAACAACAATCATGCAACGTTGCTGCATTGCTAATACAATGATGCAATGATAGAAACAATGTTTCAATGTTGTTGTGAGTTCAAAACAATGTTACAACATTGTAAAGTTGAAACAATGTTGCAACCTTGTTGAAATGTTGAAAAAATGTTTGTGCAATGTTGAAAATTTTTGTCGCAATGTTGAAAAATGTTGTTGCAATGTTGAGACAATGTTGCAGTATTGCTGAAATGTTGCCTATATTGCAAATCTTGTCATGTAATATTGCAGCAACATTGATACAATACTGCCTGCTCTTGGATTGCCCCTGCTGCTGTTACTGCAATATTACCTATTTCTCATTCAATAAGATCAATTTTTCTTATAAACTTTTACATTGTCGAATGACAATCAATATAAACAGAAAATCATATTTCATTCTATGTTAAAATCATATCGATTCGAATTAATTAATCACGCAATGTTACAGAATTTCAGAATTTTCCTCCAGCATTTCATTTAGGAAAAAAAATTTAATTGTAAATTTCACAAAACTTGCGTCTTGTTTTCTCTCTTATCAATTATTATTTTCATAAGATTAAGTAAGTCAGTAATAGGGGTTAGTGGAACGAAAAAAGTTCTGCTTTTGGTGAGATTAAGATAAGGCAAAAGTCAAGGAGGAATTTAAGAATAGAATTGTACATACGTACTCGAAAGTGTAAACATAAGCCTATATATAAACAATTATAATTAATTAAATTAATGCTCTCTCGTGCAAACTGCCAGAAAAATAAAGTCGACGAACAATTGTATTTTTAAGACGAAAGGGCTGTTTGTAAATTCGATGAATCACTTTTGAATGTAGAAAAATGTTTCTTTCTAATGCAAAAGAAAGCTTGTGAAGTATTGACGAGTACCAAAGATATTTTTAATTGTACATTACGAAATTACTGTATTATTATTATTAATATTAATATTGTAACGACGCACAATTGTGCAAATTACCATTTAACTAATTGAAAAGTTTTCTTTTTAATAAAAGACCATTGAATTAATAACAAAAGTACGAAACGATATTTTTAATTTTTTCAATTTTTAGCCCGTTTGTTAATAAAAAAAGTTGAAAAAGGGTATTAAAAAAATTTTTAACACTCAGATTTGCACCATTGTGCGACGATTATTTGAAAAGTCTTATCTTGCACGATTTTATTATCATACTTGCAAATGGAGGCTGGTAGTATGTAATTTCAAGGAAGTCAATTCCCTAGGTAAATTAATAAAATTCAACAAAAGGCAAGTTTATTAAATTGAATGAAAGTACATTCTGGACAAAATACTTTTCCATATTCAAATCAAGAATTTTTACATCATTTTCTGAATTTTAACGAGTTTTAAGGCCATATAATAATTAACCGATTCTTACTTTACCGACATTTTTTTTCACCGCAACTCACGTACACACGAATGGAGATATCAAATTAAAAATTTGGAAAATTAATTGAAACGTACTCAAGAACGTTTCTATCATAAATATCCAGACTTTCAACTTGATATTACAATTCATGTGCCCGTGAGGCCTTGCAAAATTGTCGGTAAGGTAGAAATCGGATGAGTATTACATGGTGTTTAGAGCACTGAATTCAAGACTGGCTAAAAAAACAATCCAATTTTTCTGCTGCCAATATTGAATGATCAAATTTTGACAGAATGTCTTCTGAAGGGCATGTAACACATCCGATTCCTAACTTACCGACATTTTTTTCATCATACCAATTGCAGACGAAATGAGATGTCAAGCTGAAAGCTTGAGAAAATAAATAAAAGGGACTGAAGAGCTATTATGTTTCAATACATTTTTACAATGACAAAAAAAAGTGTTGTTTGAATTTTTTTTTGTATCTGTGAAAATTTATTCGTACATAAACGTAGCTTAGTCTCTTTCCTTCATTTTCCAAACTTTCAGCTTTCATTTCAATCTCATTTCGTGTGGATTTAGTATGATAAAAAAAATGTCGGTAGAGTAGGAATCGGAGAGTGTCACATACCCTCAAGGCTGTGTGACGAGTGGTTCACGTGACCGGATTCCTACCTTATCGACACTTTTTTTTATTTCCTCACTTATTTTCACACGAATAGCCACATCGAGTTGAAAATTGGGAATAATAAATAAAAAGCATTGAGAAAGGTTGGTTTGGTCCTAAATTTTAATAATCATGAAAAAAGCAAAAAAAAATTACTTACAAATAAAACTTTTTTCATAATTATAAAAATTCAGGACGAGGTCCACCTTTCTTAGTACTTCTTGTTTATTATCCCAAATTTTCAACTCGATGTGGCGCTTCGTGTAAAAATAAGTTGGGAAATAAAAAAAGTGCCGGTAAGGTAGGAATCTGGTCACGTGACCCACTCATGACATAGCCTTAAGACCCTGTTTCATTTATCTGATTCCTATATTACCGGCAATTTTTTTGCTTGAACTCATGTGCACGCGAAGAATCTGGCCCTGAATTTAAAAAAAAAACAGAGTCGATAAAATAGGAATCAGGTAAGTATTACATCGCGTTGAGAGCACTGAATTCGAGACTGGCTAGAAAAACCGGTCAAATTTTCCTACTGCCAATATAAGACGATCAAATCTTGACAAAATGCCTTTTTAAGGGCATGTGACACTTATCCGATTCCTACTTTTCCGACATTTTTTTCATTACACCAATTTTAGACGAAATGAGATGCCCAGCTGAAAGCTTCAGAAAAGAAAGGAAGAGGAGTGAGAATTGTTTATGTACCAATAGATTTTACAATTACAAAAAACAAAGTTCGGAAGTTTTTTTTGTATCTGTGAACATTTTTTATTACATAAATATTCCTTAGACTCTTTTTTCATTTTCCCAAACTTTCAGCTTAGTATCTCATTTCGTGTGGAATTGGTAGGATAAGAAAATGTCGGTAAACTAGGAATTAGAGAGTGCCCCATGCCCTTAAGGCCCTGTAATATTGATCTGATTCCTACATTATCGACATGATTTTGCATGAACTCATGTACCTACGAATTGGAATATCGAATTGAAAGTTTGGAAAACATAAAAAACACTAAGGAAGAATCTGGTCTTGAATTTGAATAATAACAAAGTCGGTAAGGTAGGAATCGGAGAAATATGACATGGCCCAAAGAATCTTTTATGTTTGTGAAATCAAACTCATTTTCAAGGTATTCAATTGTAGGATGTTTTATTACCATAGGAATTATTTGCAACAAGTTGCAAGGAGACAATTATGGATATTAGAAATTCAAACTTTTTGGATATTGAAAGAACTATGTAGATATTTATCAATCTTACTAGATGAAACATGTAGAAAATTTTCAAATCTTCCAAAAGTGTCATTATATAATGTGTCTTCAGAAAATTGTTTTCCGATTAGGGCCATGTAAATTGTAATACTTACCCAATTCCTACCTTACCGACATTCTTTTTTTTTTAACTCAGGTCCATTGATTTTTTTTGTAGTTTCAGAAATGGAAGATTATTCAAACGTTTCCTAGTGGCTTTTATTTGACTTACCAAATTTTGAACTCGATATATAAATTCGTGTGATTCTGAATTATTGTGAAAAAAATGTTGGAAAGGTAGGACGCGGCTACCTATTACATGGCCTTAAGGCCATCTGATGAGTGAGTCACGTGACCAGATTCCTACCTGACCGACACTTTTTTTATTTTCTAATTTATTTTCACACGAAGCCCCACATCGAGTTGAAAATTTGGGATACTAAATAAGAAGCACTGAGAACGGTGGGTCGCTTCCTGAATTTTTATAATTATGAAAAAAGTTTTTTTTGTAAATAATTTTTTTTGCTTTCTTCATGATTATTAAAATTTAGGACCAGACCCAACTTTCTAGGTGCTTGTTATTTATTATCCAAAATTTTCAACTCGATGTGTCTATTCGTGTGAAAATAAGTTAGGAAATGAAAGAAGTGTCGGTAAAGTAGGAATGCGGTCACGGGGCCCACTCTTCACATGGCCTTAAAACACTTCCAAACATGTATTCCATTGAGACCAGTGTGTAATTAATTGAAATAAATTTTATCAGCGTACTGTTCTGCTACAAAATAAGTATTTTAATTGTAAAATGTTACGATTAAAAACTAAATTATTTAAAGGGAAATTCTGAAAAATCCAAATGTACATAAAATGAGTCCCCAAAAAATTATAGAGGCTACAAAATGTACTTGATGAAACAAGTTTTCCAAATTTTGTTATTGACGTCAATTTCTATATTCAATAATTATTCTCAAAAATTTGAATCAGTGAAATTTTCACTATTCTCAATCAGTAGTCCAGTTTCTCACTGGTAAATGTGTGATGTTTTTATTTATCACTGAAAATTCAGTGAATTTTTCAGGATTTTGAAAAAATCCCTAAATTCAATGAATGACATCAAAATTACTGATTAATTCAGTGGTTTCACTGATTTCCAGTAACCGACTAACAGCTATTTCGTACATTGACATTTCACTGAGAAACAGTAAAATTATAACTATTTCAATCAGTAGTTCACGAAAAAGTACTGAATTCAATTAGTAAAATCAACATCAGTGATTTGTCAGTGAAATTGGTGAAATGTCCCCAAGAAAAAAGTAAATCCCACTGATTCAAATTAAGAGAATTTGTAACTATTTTGCAGTACAAAGGGCCAATGTGCCGTTAATGAAATTAACAATAATTACTCACATGTCTTAATATAAATATATCTGCTCCAAAATGTATTTGCACCAATAAACAATTTGCAAAGACGTGTAATTTAGGACGATGTAACAAAGAAGAAGAGAAAATATCATACTTCGAAATATATTACTTATTGATATATTGTAGTTGTTTTTTTGATATCGATTTTGTTTAGTTTTCAACAATTCAAAAGTATGATTTTTTAAAAGATTTTCAGATTTATCAATAAAGGTGTTATATCTGTGATAAAACTTTTTAAAAATAATTTCCAGTGGGTAAGAAGAAAAAATTATTCTGTTATAAACAAATTGACAGCTTCAATATTTTTCAACCAATTTGCTCCATTTTTGTTGTTGTTACGAATAATATAATTTTCAAGTCAGCAACATTTATTGATTATTTAAAAATATTCATGAACACATTCAGAGTTTTATTATTTAAAAAAAGGCTCACTTTTTGTTCATGGAGTCCTTGCGATATCAGTTTGTTATGATACTTTTCAAATTGACAGCAATTGAAAAATACGACGTTGTATACGATGTCGTATGCGACATACTATACGACATCGTATACGAAGTCGTATACATCGTGAACGACATCGTGAACAACATCGTAAACGACATCTTGAAGGACATCGTAAACGGCACCGCATACATCATGGTAAACTACCCCAAATTACGATTCCGTATACGATGTCATATATGACGTCGTATATAGACATCGCACGATGTCGTATATGATGTCGTTTACTATTTGTAGGGATTAGTTGAATAGCGATATCAAGATAATGTTAATGATAATAAGAGGTAGCAATTAATATCATTGATAACAGATGTGTATCAAAGAAGCACATTTATTTTTACAAATCGTAAACGACATCGTGAGCGACATCGTACACGACATCGTAAACGACATTTTAAACGGCATCGTAAACGGCATCGTAAACGGCATTGCAAACGTCCTCGTATACTACCCCAGATTACGATTTCGTATACGATGGCATATACGACGTCGTATACGATATCGTACGCGATGTGGTATACGATGTTGCATACGACTTTGCATACGACGTCGTATGTTCCAATATATTATACCTATATTATTATTGTATATTATATATATTATAATTGATGAATAAAAAAGAAAATTATATAATATATATATAAAAAACTAATAAAATAAAAATAAATATGTGAATAAATGTATATATATATATATATATATATATATATATATATAATATTATATATTATTATTTGGAATATATTTGATATTTAACATATTTTTCCTATTGAAAAATACGATATCGTAAATGACATCGCATACATCATCGTACACTATCCCAAATTACGTCTTCGTATACGATGTCATATACGACGTCGTATACGACGTTATTAATCATTTAAACAATATTGGGAACGAAATTCAGAGTTCAGTTATTTTTGAACAAATAAGCTCTTTTCTACGTAATCTACTGAGAATGTCTTTTTTATGATTCTTTGCAATGCTTTTTTTCAAATTGAAAATAAATATTAATTGTTTAAACAATTTTCATTAAAAAAATTCAGAATTTGGCTATTTTTGAGCAAATGTGCTCAATCTTTGTTTACCGTATGAAAAATAGCTTATTCATTTACAAATAGCTAAATTGTGAATTTGTTCTTGAGAATTGTTTAAATAATTAATCATTTTTGTCAATTTGGAAAGTATCACAGCCAAAAGTCATGGAAAAGGAATTTTTAGTTGATTACGTAAAAAATGGAACCTATTCTTTGAAAAATAGTCAAATTATGCAAGAATCGAAAAAAGATGAGGAAATAAAAATTGTGCACCCAAAAAAGATCGACAAATTTTTTATGAATCGCTTTTTGATAGGACGCGTAGTTTTTGTTTTGTTCATAAAAAATAACATCAAAAATAAATTTTTTTTTTGTAAAACGACAAGGTGCAATAAAATGTTAATCAACAACATTTTTTTTATAGGATGCGCACTTTTTTAGGGTAGCTAAGAATAAAAAAAGAATACAAATAGTGAACTTTTGATCCAGAAGAGATCAGTTTTCAACGTAAAATATAATAGTAAACTTTTGGAAGAAGAATTCACTTTCGACCAAAAAATAACTTTGTCAATTTTAGACGAAAAATAAATTAATATTATAATTAATGATAATGATTGGATAATCATAATAATTAATACAACAAACAATTTCGGATAACTATTTATTTTCGAAACCCTTGAATTCAAGTTAAAATTGTATTCTAAGATCAAAGAAAGAGAAAATAAATATTATTAATTTTTGTTTAAAGTTATATGAATATGATTTTCCTAATGAAGGTTCTTGAGGAAATTAAAATAGATTTTCCAAGATTTAAGTTGTGTCGAAAAATATCTAGAAAATGTTAAGGAAATTTTTGCATTCTACAGTATTCTACAAAATTCTATCAAAAATTCGTGTAAGCTTTAAAGATATTGAGGTATTTTAGAAGCTTGGATGCAATTTGAAAATATTTCATGACTTTTCGGAAATCTTTTCATGTTTGAAAATATTTCTAATCTCTTTGAAACTTCCAAAATTCTGGAATATCTTTCAAATTGACATACATTCTTCTTCTAATGAAAGAAAAAATTTCCTCAAAAAATTCTACATTCTTTTTTGAAAATCTTTCACATGGAAAACCGCTAGCCCAGCTAATGAATAAAAATTTTGATTATAAAATCAAATGATTTTTTTATTAAAAATAGCGATTTTCGGTATAAAACGTCAACATAATTATTTACTAAAAATGTCAATTTCCGAAGAGATACAATAAAATAATCCAAAATTGTTAAAAAATTCTAGATCTTGTTGAAATTATGATGATTTTTTTTTCTAAATGCCAATTCTCGATGTAAAACGTAAATGTAGCCTAAAATTGGTAAAAAATTATGAATCTTCTTCGAAATAAAATAATTTTTGAAAAAAGGTCAATTTCTAAAGAAAAGAAAAAAACGTAGACCAAATTTGTAAAATTCGTTATTTTAAACAGAAACCATTGGACTTGAGGCCATGTGACGAGTGTGTCACGTGACCGGATTCCTACCTTAACGACACTTTTGTTATTTGTCAACTTATTTTGCACACGAATAGCCACATCGAGTTGAAAATTTGGGATAATGAATAAGAAGCACTGAGGAAGGCGGCTCTTGTCCTAAATTGTAATAATCATGAAAAACATTTTTTTTTGTAAATTTTTTTTTTCATTATTATTACAATTCAGAACCAGAGCCGCCTTTCTTAGTGCTTCTTATTCATTATCCCAAATTTTTAACTCGATGTGGCTATTCGTGTGAAAATAAGTTGACAAATAAAAAAAGTGTCGGTCAGGTAGGAATCTGGTCACGTGAAACACTCATCACATGGCCTTAAATCTAATAATTTTTGTTAAGAATAACCGATTTTCGCTAAAAATATTAACATAGACTAAAGCTGTTCGAAAATTTAAAATGTTGTTCGAAATACAATGATTTTTGTTCTAGAATACAAGCTTTTGGCGTGAAACGCAAACATAACCTAAAATTTTTGGAAATTGGAATCTCGATGATTTTTGTTCAAGAATTACATTTTTTTAAAGAAAAAACTAATACGAAATATTATTTCTAGAAATTTTGGATCTTCTTCGAAATTTTATATTAAAATTCATTTTTAAAAATATCCATTTTCAGCGAGAAGCACTAACATAAAACATTAAGCGGAAATTTTTTTAAATTCGCAAAAGGTTTTGTATGATTTTTCTTATCGGAAGGGATTACTTGTAGATTTCATTTTCAAAATTCCAAATTTAAGATATAAAACAACTTCAAGAAATAAAAAGCCAATGAGAGTTTTACAACACTGATTGCGAGATGTTCGAGATATTTCATTACACCACTTTTATTTATATAGATTTTTGTCTTATTCTATATATCTCATTATTATTATACCATCAAGTCTCGTTATGCTGTCGGGGATAAAAGAATTCAGTGTACGTGTTGGGATAAAGAGAAAGGGCGTATATGTTTCCAGATTAATGTAGAATTTCCTGTTGTTCATTTAAACAACACATTTATTCCACAACTCTGCTCCGAAACATATTACTTATCAGTCTCTCTAGCAATCACCTTAGGTAAAGAGCTTACCAATGTGCCGTCTCCATTGCACACACGAGGCCTGACATCGTTCTCCGGAACTTTGAGAAACGTGTTATATTCAGCATCGAATTGTAGGCACCGACTTTACCCAGAATATTCGGTTAAAATAATTTTCCTTGTTATCGGTGCTCTCAAAGCAATACCCACGTACCAAAAACATGTTGACTGATAGCCGGTGTCATTTTCATAGATTACCCTCAGTGGAACCCTGCAGTGGTTTTTCAACCCGCTTTTTTAAATAATATAATTGAAAGTTTGTGATGAGGACAATTGACAAGACTAGATAGGAAATCGTAGAAAGATTGAAGCCTTGAGGACCATATAACATTGAGTTTTTAATGTAGTTAGCAGTTACACATAAGATTTTAGTCCGAGTTCAGATCACGAACAAATATTATGTTTTAGTTTTACATGTACTAAAAATTAGTCGTGCAGAGGATTGTGGTTCACGCCAGGGTTTACATTCTGTACTCTATAATTCCTCAAGATTGGGCGGCTCGGACCAACTGGAATTTCAAACACTTCTTCTCGCGTCAAAGCGGAAACCCTGCCGCTTTCAATATTTATTTTCGCCCGTTTTTTATTGCTGTTACTATTTTTATACATTCCAACAAAATGATTGAAAGTCTTCAATATTGCAAAGACATTACCATCGGACGTTGATAGTACTATTTGTTCTTGAGTTGGCATAGGCTCATACATATGCTTTCCTATTCTGATTTCAATTGGTTTACTGGCTGGAAAAGTGTATCTTCTCAGCTCGAATATTCGGTGTGGATTCGTAAGGGAATTGAGTCGAATAAATTCAAGTTGCTCAAGTTCACATCCATATCCGTCAGAAGAAGGAAGCCTTATAGGTGGAGTCTTGGACCTGGAAAGAAGAGGTGCCATGGCAGGAGGCGACCTAGTCCTGTCACGAAGAGAAGGCTTGCCAGGAGAAAGAGACCTCTTAGGTGAATTATTTATTTCAGAAGAATAAGGAGGTCCGGCAAGAGGAACACCATGAATAGGCTCGCCATTCGGTAAGCAGTCGAACTGTAAACTTAATTCTGGAACAAGAAAGAGAGGATTACCATTTATTTAAAGTTCTTTGGTATATTTCATGAACCTCTTCTGCAATATTGTGAGGCGAGTGTATAAAACAATAAGAAAAACAGTTTCTAGGGTCCCGAATTTTTTTTTTTTGTTAAATTGCAATGTTAAGTAATTTTTTCTAATATTTGGAGGCATGTCTTCTTAAATACAATTTAGTTCTTTATCAGCTGAGACATCCGAGTGAGGGGAAACTGCGTAAGAGTAGGCCACTTTCAAGAATAGGTCATTTTTGTCATGTCCGTTTTTGGATGCATAACATTTTTTGTACGAATGCCGATTTTTTAGGAACTACTTTTCATAAGACACATATTCTGGATTCCCCCGAAATAAACTCAGATTAAATTTGTACTCATTTCGGACCAACTCAAATAGAGTTTGATAAAAATAGCAATTGTTGTAGAATGTGGGTTGCGTCGGAAAAATTGTTATTTGCGGAAATCTCAAAAATATTGTTCAAATTATAGATATATTATATCAATATATTCACCAATAGATGTGAGGCTGATTGCTAAGGTAAACAGCAGAGTATAAGCGATCATCATTCTTCAAAGTAGAGGAAAAACTGATCATTGCATTATTAAAGAATTTGGTTAAAAGTAGAACAAAGGAATATTCTGGTGTTTCATTATGGATTACATAGTATATATTATAGGCATTATCTCATAAATAATAATCAAGCTTGTCCTTCTCAGATATTTAAATTTCGTTTGTAACAAGGCACAATTTTAACCCTGAAAATTATTATCTTGTCTTTAATCATTATGCGAAAACTGTTCTCCTCCGTTGCGTGGCATGATACGCCAAGGGCATATTTTGAGTTCAATTTAAGAATAATTTGTCTTCGTTTTTTGTTTTTGACCTTGTCTCGACCTTTGCTTGCTGCCATCATTGTCTACGAATTCAGATTCTCGTGTTGAATCTAGTTTCCGCCTTTCCGGTTGCTGTCTCCAATAATCCAGGTACCTGGCTGGAAACCTTGGATGCCTCCAGAGCCAGGGATGCCTTCGAATTCTCGTTCCTAGGCTTTGGGAATGAACTTAGTCGTCTTGGAGCGATACCTTGGTCTGCACCAGCAATCCTTATGAGGGAGGAAGTCATCTCACATCCCCCAACAGGAACCTTGACGCTAGCAAATCCGGACAACTCTCGTGTTAGAGAGGACCAGAGCTCCCTCATTACCAGAAATGCTTTCGATCTACTCTTATGGTGGACTCCTATGGCAGGTGAAAGCAGTGGATGAAAGCAGAAACTCATGAGAGTGGGAGAGAGGGATGGATCTTTTTGTCTCTTTCACTCTCATGAGTTTCTGCTTTCATCCACTCCTTTCATCAGCCATGGGAGTCCACCATTAGATATTTCTGCTTAGTTATAGCCTTTAGTTAAGCCACCCCTGGACCTTCTTTCGTTCTGGCGACAAGTGTTATGTTCCAGGCGCCTGAAATTTATGATTGTCTTTTAGAGTAGCGCGCTGATACGTCGAAAGGAGATGATTCGTGACCTGTCGTTGAATGGTTGGAACCATTGCCCGCGAAAAATAAGTCAGATTTAAATAAATGATGACACTGAACACAGACAAATATTGCCATTTTTATTCAAAAATCATTGAGTTCAACAAAGATTCCTAATTTTTGAAAAAATTTTCGGTTACGTTAGCGTTTTACCTGGAATATTGTATTTTTTATTCAAAATTCATTATAATTTGAAGAAGATATAGAATTTCTTAACAATTTTGGATTTCATAATTTCATGGAGATATTTACAAGGTATTTTTACAAATTTCGCAATACTGTCTTCTATATCATTGTTGCAATGAAGATAAAACTGTTACATAATTGCGTTTCTTCATTAAATTTTTCTGTTTGCCACGTTTTTTATTTTTATAACCGGGACGACTGAAAAATCTCAAACAATTTTGGGCTACTTGGTGTCTAACTCAGAGAATTATCATTCTGAAATAATTGTAATTATAATTTAAACAAGGTTCAGAATCTTTCAACAATTTTGCATTCTGTTATTGTTTTTTGTCTGAAATGGAAATTTTATTGAAAAATCATTAGATTCCACAGAAGATTTACATTTTTTAGTAATTTTAATCTACTTGGCGTTGACACCGAAAATGGTCTTTTTCATAAACCTAAATCATTATAATTGAAACAAAATGTAGAATATTCTAACTAATGGAATTTTATAAAAATCACAAATTACTTTTACTTTTCTGTTTTATTGAATTTCGCGATAAAGGAAGGTGAGAAAGATTAGGTGCCTAAATAATTCTTATCTTTTCGTTTTCAAGCAAACACTTATAAATACGTCATTTGTTGGAGATATTCACAAGGCTTTTTTATAACTTATACAATACTGGCTTCTATCATTGTTTCAATAAAGTTGAAAATGTTACCTAATTGTGTACTTTTATCGAATGATATCATGATGTAATATCGAACACTGTAAAATTTGCTATTATCGGGAATTTTCAATTTCAATAATATCATGGAAAAAATTCTTTCACATATAACAATTTGAATAATTATAAACGATTACGCTAAGCAAAATTGAAATTTTGGCAATGCCATGTAAAAAAATCCAGAATATTTAATATATTTTCGTTGAATTTTTCACTCATGAAATGTTATTCCAAAAATTGTTCCTCAATTGAAAAACTGAGAGGTTTTTGCCCGCGGGCGTTCTAAAGCCTTCTCATCGCGGCTAAGTCCAAACTCGCTTTCTCCTTGGACAGAGAAAATTATTTCCCCGCTGTAAGTCAGTTCTGAATCAAAATTCAATACTTTCGGTTAAGAAATTGAAACTTATAAAAATCGAATAATTATAAACGTAACGTTTAATATTTAAATTGATCACTATGATATTTTCGCAATTCAAGGCTTTTTATTCCGAACAATTCAGTTTCTAATTGTGTGGTAAAGGAAATTTGACGTTTAATTATTATTGACGCAAAATCCTAAAATTTAAGGTGTGTTCCGATTTTTATTTTTGTGATCACCGGAAAAGGTAGAGATTGGGATGGCGCTTAAAAATTCAAAGAACAATTTTCCAAAGCGGTACACCGCAAACTTTTCCTTCTCGTAACAGAAAGTCACTGAATTAAGAAAAAAGTTTTAGTCGTTCCAGAAAGTTTGAAAAAAATGAAATTTTGGAAATTTATTCTATAGATGCAAAAATTGTATAAAATTTTTAGTGTGCAGTGTTTTAGATACCAAGAAAGAATACAAAATATGAAATAATGAAAAACGTTATAATAAATTTAAATTTAAAATTTAAAGATTTTTCGGGTTTCAATCATGTGCGAAACTATGAATGTTGCCGAGGTATTTCCTGTGTAATAAGATGCTCATGAGACACATCCGCTTATACGTAATTGTAAAACTTTACCATTTCGAACAGCAAGGAACGATTTTTCTTATTTTTCTATACATGCGCCTCACAATTTTGCTGCAAGGCGTTCATGAAATACCAACGTACTTAACAAAAATGTTAATCCTCTCTTGTTGCAGAGATAAGTTCCAATTTTTGCCTAATGGTGATTCTATTTCTGATATTCCACGTGACAGAAATGATTCATCCGAGAGGCCTCTTACTTCCGCCGAGGCTTCTCCTCGTGCCAGCTTTAGGTCGCCTCCTGCCATATCCATGGCTCCTCCTGCCAGTTCCATGGCTACTCCTATGAAGTTTCCAAGAACGAATTGTATTATCAACGTCCGATAGTGACGTGATTGCAATATCGGAGACTCACAATTTTCTTCGTGGTCTGTATACAAGTAATAATTTTAGTATGTAATGTTTGAAAACATATCTGCCAACGGCAATACCACGCTGAAAACACCAGTTCCCGTAAGATCACTGAAGTTAAGCAGCGTTGGGCGCGGTTAGTACTTGGATGGGTGACTGTTCGGGGAATACTGCGTGGTGTTGGCCCGTCGTGGGTGTGGTGGACCCACACTGGTAGTATTTATCCACCTAGAAACATTACCCGAATCGGGTAGTGAGGCAATGAACTTTCGAGTTCGAAATGCTAATCAATTTTTTTTTTTTAATGTTTGAAAATAAACACGGAAAGAGGCACGGCCACAATCTTTGACTTAAGATGGAATCAATGAAACTTTAGTAGGTCCCAGTCGCACAATCATGATGAATTATAAAGTAGAACATGTAAACCGTCCTGTAAACTGAAAATCCACAATCTTCTACACAAATAATTTAAATGAACATGTCAATGTAATGTCGTTTTTGATCCAAAGTCGGATTGAAATTTCAACTGTAACTTGGTGATTACATTAAAAAGTCAATGTATTTTGGTACTGAAGGCTTTCATCTTTTGTCAGTGCCCCAGCCAGTATTCAGCCAGTGGAAATCAAAGAATCAAATGGAAATGGATAATTTTACTACTGCATTTGCAATCAGAAAAAGTCAAAACTTTACGAAAAATGGCAAATCCACACACATAAAAACAATTGGAATGTAATAGATAAAGAAATACGAGCAAAAAGAAAAGAACTCGCAAGATAAGAAGGATATAAAGAGCTATTAGAATCGAGTTGTTTAAAAAGAGAAGAAAGCCTTAGGAAAGTAAGAGAAAGAATAGGAAGAGAAATAGCAGAAAAAGTTAGAGTAGGCCGTGGAGGGTTGCGGAAAAAAATGGAAGGACAAGAAAAACAAAACGAAAATATCAATAACAGAACATTCGAAAATGATCAATTTCTATAAAACAACGCTGAATCTTGGAATGGTCCACAAGAATTAGTCAATTATGAAAAAATAAGAGCGATGAAAAGAAAATTAGTGAACTTTCAGAGGAAGTTGCAAAGTTAAACGAAAAGATTGAAACAGAATTGGATTTCAATGAGTAAAGATATGCGTGAGCAGCAACAAGGTCGACAATTACAAACAGTAGACGTAGTGGTCAAGGGGACAGATACTTGTTTCCGATACCAGTGCAAAGACAATCAATTATTAGAATATTGAATGCGCCTCACTACGAAACTGAGAGACGAAATAGAATTGATTGTGAAAGAGTAACTGAGATAGACAGAGACAATAGAATAGATAATAAATCACCAGAAATTCCATCAACTGCGGCATTGAGAAAAAAATAACATGTGAGATTTCAATTTGACTTTGGATCACAAATAATATTATGGCTTAGTTTTACATTTTCATTCATCTCGGGTTAATAGGGTAACCATGCCGCTTTCCATGTTTATTTTCGCTTGTCTCAAACCTTTATTATAATTAATGTATATACCACTGAGAGCATTAGTACTATTCCATATTGCAAACACGTCACTATCGAATGTTGATAATACAATTTGTTCCTGGATTGGCATAGGCTTATACGTGGAGCTTCCTGTTCTTATTTTGATTAATTTATCATCACGAAAAATGTATCTTCGAAGTTCGAATATCCGGTGCGAATTCGCATCAGCAATAGGCCTATCACATTGAACTTGCTCAAGTTTATATTCATTTCCGTCAGAAGAAGGAACCCTCATATAAGAAGCCATGGACCTGACAGGAGTGGCCATAGACCTGACAGGAGAAGACGTGGAACTGGCAAGCGGCGACCTGGACCTGACACGAAGAGAAGGCTCGGCAGGAGGAAGAGAACTCTCAGGCGAATGATGCCCGCCAGAAGAAAGATCAGACGGTCTATCGCGAGGAATACCAGGAATAGGATCCCCATTAGGGAAACTTTCAAAGTGTGAACTTAGCTCTGCAAGGGAGACGATTACCATTATTTTTTAATACGTTGGTATTTCATGAACACTTTTGCGGCAATATTTTGAGGTGAGTGTATAGAAAAATGGGAAAAAATGTTCCTTGTTTCGCAAAATTCGCACGGCACTCCACGGGCATATTTAGGTTAATTTTGAAAAGTAGAATCAATTAGTAGGGTATTTTGTTTGTTATTAATGACCTTGCCTCATCATTCTTCTATTCACTGGGGACATCGAGGGATTTTGGAACTCTAACTTGCACCAGAGAACTGAAGTCTGCTTGCTGCCGTCGTTGTTTAAGAATTGATATTCTCGTGCTGAATCTAGTTCCCGCCGTTCCGTTTCTTGTCCCCAATAGTCCCGGAACCTGACTGGAAACCTTGGATGTCTCCAGAGCTAGGGATGATTCCGGATCATTTTCCTTAGGCTTTGGGAATGAACTTAGTTGCTTCGGATCTATACCTTGGTCTATACCAGTAATCCTTATGAGGGAGGAAGCCATTACATCCCCTAACACGGGCCCCCGAGATTTCAGCCTACTTCAAGACTGCCGCGATGAGGACGAGAAGCATGTCTATTTTGTCCTAGATTTGTTGTCGTGTGTTTTGCCGAATCGGACACTCACTTCAGGGTGAGGAGAGAGCTTACTCGTTTACCGGAAATGCTTCGGATCTACTCTGTGGATATTTTGATTTAGTTACAGATTATATGTTGAGCCGCCTCTGCATCTTCTACCAGATGGGTGCCACGATATATAGAAGAATATCTTCAAGAAAAGCAATTGAGTCACAGAATTCGTTGAATCTCATATCAGTAAATGGGTGCTATTCTGGAAAATCGCACCCGCTCCTGGCGAAATCGCTGTCAAATTTCAGCTGTAACCACGTCTCACCACCGTGAGATAGGTGGTTGTAGTCTCCGACGGACTCAATACGATGATCCGTCAAAAGTCTCGTGCACCCTCATGACATGGAGCTTTTTAGGCTTATGACCAGTGAAAACTTGGCATCTCCAAGAGCAATGATGATCAGAAATAAGGCTTAAGGGAATATTCCTAGCATGGCTGTCGCAACTTGCTTGTGAGATCTTTATATCTCTCTTTCTTCTCATTCTCCTTGGCTATGATGCGTTTGTCAGATGGGGCCGAAAATTCGATAACGAACATGGTTCGTTTCTCGAAGTCAAGGAGAACTACGTCATGCCTCGATGTACGTTGCACAATCAACTATACAGTTCATCCTTGGAATAGATCTATTGGAAAGTCACCATGTGATATTTTCCATTTATGCATGAATGAGTATGCTTTCGCCTCCAATTTTTCTACCGGAAGCGATGTCCTATTCGAAAATCGAGAGAGGTTAGAAAACATACCAACGGATTTTATCGACAGTTCTTGAACTGAAAGAATTGAATAAGTATTGAAGTCTTTCCACCACATAAATTACTATTTTTCGAAATTTACTATAAACACTTCGATTTTAAATATTCAAAACTGATTCATTTTCAGTTTCAAATTTTCAAAATTGAACTATTTTGAATAAATCCTGCAAAATTGCATAATTTTCTATTACACACATTTACAGCACTTACCAACTAGTTTCAAAATAACGACCAAAATGAAGACCTGAGTACAAAATTCCCTCATGTTGTGAAAATTTGGAAAAAAACTGATGAGCGCATAATTTCGAGGACAGCGTAACTAATGAATATTCTGATTGGGCGTATATATTCTGTTTTGAAATATTTGTCTTTTCCTCTTTTCAAGTATAGATTGTGAAACTCTCATTTTTTAGGCTTAGAATCATAAAAAATGCAAGTCAGCATTACACATTATTCATTCAGTGTTCAATTCTTCGTACGTGTATTGTTATTATACCTTAAGAAACTCAGATAATTTATATATGAATTGAATTCATTTCAGGTGATTATTTATTTTACCTTCCTATATTGTGAAACGACATTGTCTATTTTCATAGGTGTCAGCTTATTAAAAAAAAACACAAAGTTATCACAAAAAACTACATTTTTCAACAAAATATTTTTATTTCACAGCTCAGTTGTTCCATATCTTATATTTGAATTTTTAAAGATGAAATCTATCAATACTTCTTCCCTATAAGAAAACACATAGCCATTCTTAATCAATTATAAAATCATAGCCTCAATGTTAGCAAACCTTATGCGAATTGAGAAAAATTTGTGATTTTTAAAACTCTCGCGCGAATAAATTAGAGCTTTGATATTATTTAATGATTTATTGTAAATATTATACATTGGGGTGGGTCGAATATGAAACATTTTTGAAAAACGAAAATGGAATTTAATTAAGTCCTTCAAAACTCTTTTATTTTATAATCGGGTGCAGTTCCGAATAGGCGAACCCTACAAATTTGCAGAAACCACGTATACTTACGTATTTTGTTGCGCTGATTACGAAAATCATAGTGAAAATTGGCAACAGGGACGTCCTTCACGGCAAAAACCATTAAGAAACTCCATAAAAATTATGATTTTTTTCCTTCCATCAGTAAATACAAAGAATATTGAAAAATGTTTCAAACAAAATTTCTAGCCAGTATGAAAATACATCTTTTTTCCATCTTATACTTTTTGCCTGAAACCATTATTTTTCGAGAAAAAGAGGATTGCGTTGAAAAAAAAATAAAATAAAAGAGTTACAGATATGCGTTCGGTCACGATTGTCTCCTTTTCCAGGTTTGAGGGGGGGGGGGGGGTGCGCTATACATATACTGATTAGTTACGAAAATGCGTTCAGTTACGCTCGCCTCCTTTTCCAGGTTTATGTCCTCTTTTTCCCGCAAAATAATGGTTTTAGGCGAAAAGTGTGTGATACAAAAAAGTTGTATTTTTATAGTAGCTAGAACTTTTATGAGAAACATGTTTTGAAATTCTCCATATTTACTGAGGTAAAGAAAAACATTATCATTTTATGGGGGTTTTTATGGTTTTTATCATGAAGACTTCCTTGTCGCCAATTTTCACTATGATTTTCGTAGTTAGCGCATCAAAATACGTAAGTATACGTTGTTTCAACGACATCAAAGTGTTCACCCATTCAGAACTTCATCCCGCATTTTTTTCTTTTTCGAATAAAGAAAACCAGAACAATGTCTTCTTATACTGTTTTAAATTTCAGCCGCGTATTTATTATTTCTTATTTGATTCTCTAATTACCAGCGTTCTCTTTTTTGAATGGTATTTTCATTTATTACGTATAAACAATTAAACTTTATTTAATGATGCTATGCAATAATTTAGTAAATTTTTTCTTTTTTTGAATTTTTGGTTAAGATGCCAATTTGCGCCACATCCTCAATAAATGGGTTCCAAGCACTGGAGCGATTGGGGAATGCTCCTCGTTTTTGATACATTGTCTTCTTATCGCCATTTGTAATTCAATATTTAATCTTATGTATCAACTAAAAAGCATTGTACTATATTATCAGTGAAATTCTCAATGTAAATCATTATCATTATTTATCATTCAATTTATCATTCAATTATTTATCATTATCATTATCATTAAATCATTATCTCAATTTCAAACTATTTCAGGGTAGTCCTTAAAAACAAAAATAAATTTCTGGTCATTTCCCGATTGTTCAACATTTTTCCAGGTTAATGTTAATTAATGATGCTTGTGTTCTATGAAAAGAGCATGAAGAACCCTATCTTAAATGTAGGAAGAACAACATTTTTTTATTTCCTGTCTTAAGAAAGTGATATTAAGTATAAGTAGGCAGGTGAGAAGGAAAACTGGCAGAAGGTCTGGAAGGCTCTGGAAGGATAAAAGGTTTGTACTGAAAGGATAAAAGGTTCTCTTGTTACAGGTTCCAGATATATTTCGGGCTGCTATTTTACTGGAAACGTTGACACGGGCTCAAGATACTTTTCATTATTAATTTCTCTGGGTACGCTGTACTGGCTCCAGAAACTTTGATTAGTAATTTCTGGGTACGCTGCCACACGCTTCAGAAACTTTTGATTATTTATTCTCTGGGCACACTGATCTAGGCTTAAGAAATTGCTTTCTCTTGGGCATTCAGACGATGCATGCTATTTCGACTGCCGTCGGAAAAAAGTGCTGAGGTATGTTAAAACGTGCGATATATGCCAGCTTGAAATCATCAGCATATTTTTGATAGTTGCAGTGTCGATGGTCACTACCAATTTCAGATGTATAAATATTAAATATAGTAGGTGCAAGCGTGGAACATTGAGGGACACCACTCTTAACCTCCTCACAATCTGAACGCTCTCCATTGCTGATTTGTGCTCTTTCAGAACGATTACTGAGATAAGATTCAAACCACTTCACAGCCATATTTGCGAGGTGAAGTGATTTGAGCCTAGTCAATAGTAAATTATGGTTAACTGTATCAAACGCCTTAGAAAAGTCAAAAAGAACAACAACCGTTATTTCCCTTCTATCAATTGCCAGTTTAAGGTCAGAAGTTACATTAAGTGTAGCTGTAAGAGCAGTATTGCCATACCCAAGTTGTGGAATTGCGGCGGAGCAGGCTCCAAAATGCGGATTTTTTCAAAAATGCGGAGTTTTTGAAAAATGGATGTAAAATTCATATTGCTGTTAAAAAACTAAAGAAAAGTCTTCTAGCTGTATGATAGTAACGTATTATACTCATTGTAATGTATAAATAAATACAAAAAACCTTTTCTTGTAAGCCAGAGCTGCAGATCGCGGACCGCCGGAGTTTGCGCAGTAGATTTCGTATACATTTTTAGGCCAGGTTAGGTTATATATTAAGTTATCATAACCTAAAAATGTATACAAACTCTACTGCGCAAAATCCGATGGTCCGCGATCTGGCAGCTATTATCTCAATTTGTAACTATAATTTAGCGCCCTTTTTGAATTGAGATTTTGTATACACATTTGATATATCTGCATTCGGTTCGGGGCATAATGTTAAAAACAGTTTTATATACATTTTTTGCACATCAACCTCATAATAAAATTTATAAGCTCATAAATCCTTAGGTAAGGACAGGTCGACGTTCTCGATGTATCCTCTCTTTCTATTCCCTGTTCCACTTCTGACGGCCGTAGCGAGCAGTCCAGCACGCCGTCTGCATTATATCATTGGGCAGAGAAATCCATCAAAAGTTCTAAATGCGGATTTTCTCGCCCTCCGCTTTGCAAAATGCGGATTGCGGATTCGAGTACTCCTACAGTGTAAGAGTACTATGCCTGGCACGAAACCCAGATTGCAATGGGTCCATTGAACTGTTAATTTCAATATGTGCAGTAAGTCAGTATCAGGAAATATTCCCACCTGTAGAGATGCGTTATAGATAGGCAAGAGAATAGGACAAATGACTGGTAAAGCTTAGCGAATCATTTTAATTAAAATACCATCAGAACCTTGAGAATTTGATTTGACCTCTAAGAGTTTTTTAATTAGGGTTTCTTGCATTATGTCAGAGAAGAATTTAGTATCATCAAAGGTAGAGAGAACTGCGAAGGAGGAAGGAGTGCTGTTTGCAAGGAGTGTCGGTTTTGTAGTGAAGGCTGTTGAAAGATCTTCGGGGGAAAAATTGTTATCAGGAGCCAAGTGTTTTGGAGGAATATGTCCGAGTCGTCTTAAGAGAAACCAGATGTTTTCATTTTTATTCCTGTTTTTGATAGAATTGTAATTATATTGATTGTATGAATCCCTGATTTTGGTTCGAACTAAATTTCTCAGTCTACGAAATTCGGTTTGAATAATACTATTTTTTGTTCTTTTAGCCAATCTACGTTTTTTCTCTCTTTCTTTCATCAAGTCTTTGATATAAGATGTAATCCAAGGAGTGGATTTCTTTTTTCCTTTAACGGTATGAAGAGGCGCAAATTTGTCAAAAGCTGAAGATAAAAATGTTGTGAGACAAATAACCTTTCTATTTATATCTTTTTCAATGAAAATTCTTTTTCAATCATAAGTGGACTGTGTATCCTGTAAGCGTACGCGGGGGGCGGGGGGAGTTGCAGTGTTGCAGTTTTAATACTGTAAATTCCATGTTTGTTGTTTGATACTTTTTTTGAAATGTAAGCAGCTCCTCTCCTTCTCGCGAGGGCTTGTCGCGGAACGCGGAATCTGCCTGGGGGGTTTTCTTAGGATTACGGCATTATTTATATCGTCGTTCTTTGTTTATCATCATTTTTCTGGTTTACTTCTTATTTTCTTCTAATTAAAGGTCTGTTTCATTTAAAGCGGAAAGGTCAAACTCTTTTGGGGCGATAACGGGATTCCATTCAGCATGGCGTCAGCAGCGCAGTTCATTGGCCAGCGTAGTCGACATATTCTAGCAGCCGACGGACGCGAGAAGGTCGGGCGGAAGTTCCTATACCACAGACGAAAGCGTGCTAATTCTGAGGGATGTCCGCGAGGACATCCTTTCTGTGCGTCATTCGAGCTTGGCGGCAGAGAGCATCTTGATAAACTGACACTCTTGGTCAGACTTTGCTCGTGGGAACTTGTTTTTATGGTTTGCTCACTTGTAACCATTGCAAAGTTGTACGGCATTAGACCGCCAATGTCAAGATGAGATTCTGTAGGAAATTTCGTCGTATTCGTCAAGGTAAGGTGGCCAAAACAAAAATTACTTTTATGTGAACAGTGCGGCTTTTCTTTGTTATTAGTATCGTCAATCTAATCCATGGCGGACTCGCACGTGTCTTTCTTTTGGGAGGGTTATGTTCGGTTGGCACATTCCGGTCAACATTTTGTTGATTACCGTGGATATTTTTTGAATAATTAATTAGTTTTTTTTTGTGTGTGCAAATGTTTTCTTTTTCTTCTTGTAATCTTGCTATCGTAAACTACGAAAGTTTGGCTTTGCCGCTTTACAGTATTTATTTGAGAGTAGGTAATTTAACTTATTTGAATTTTTCTATACATTGAAAATGGTTGCTTTGTAATCGTTCGTCTGTTGCGGTATCTCTAAATGCAGTCAGGATTCTTATTTATCTTAAAATGTTTGCTTTCCGCTTTTGCGCTTCTTGTAAATTTTGTTGCTTGTAGAAAATTAATGCTTATCTTTTTGTTTAAGAATGTGGTAACGCTGCTTATCTTTGTCGCGTCGCTATGTGCGGTTTAATGTGTCGCTTCAAAGTTCTGTTCTGATAAATCTCATTTTTGGAATATATTCTATTTACTGTTTATTACTAAAAATGCCTCTTTTATTTCTTTCACGAAAATCCCTCTCTCCGTTCTTTGCATGTTTAGATTTTCAGGATACCCACGCCACTCTTTCACATGATGAGCGGGAACCGGAAATATAGGGTTAATTTTCTCTTGTGTTGTAACGAAGTTAGAAGCACCCCGGTAATGTACGGTAATGTACGCTAGAAAATGTTAGAGATAATAGGGAAAATGATAGAATACCAGAAATTATAATTGAAGAAAATAACGCACAAGCAAGTGCGAATAGTTTAGAAAATGAAAATATTGACAGTTAATCGGTCGAAAACAATGACAGAACAGAAAATTTAGCAAGAAACCTAAATTTTGAATCAGTAACGGTTAGAGGAGAATGAGCTTGGGGGACGGTAACACCAAAACAAAACACAGGTGCAATCCCAAGACGGCAAAGACAAACACAAACGCATACAGAAAGTACGCCAAACCCACACTGACATAACAGTGGTACTCAGCAAATACATACAAGCATTTGGTTTACTGTCTCCCAAAACCGAGAATACGTTAGGCAATTGGAGAATAGAAAATGAGAACAGTTGCACTTTTTAAAGTCAGGTGTTAGAAAGAAATAGAATAGATAGCGAAATAGAAACAAAGAGAAAAGAACTCGAAAAGTTAGAAAGAGACAGAAGACGGTTAGAGTTGAGTAGTCTAGAAAGAGAAGAAATACTTAAAAAAGAAAGAGAGAGGATAGATGGAGAAAGAGCAGAGAGAGCAAGAACAGACCGCGAACGATTACGAATAGAGATAGAAAGGCAGGAAAAAGAAAATGAACAAATAAATAATCAAACTTTTGAAATTGATTCATTTGTAGAGAATAACATTGCATTTTGGAATGGTGCAGAAGAATTAATTAATTTTGAAGAAAATAAAAGTGATAAAATTAAAATAAAAGAACTTTCAGAAGAGATCAAAAACTTAAATGATAAAATGGACAGAATTCTAAATTCCACGCAAAATTTAATGACTCAAAATAAAATACGTAATAACACTGTTCGTTTTGAAGAAACAGAATTAAATTTTAATGAGCGAAGACACGCATTAGCAGGTACAAGTAAAAGGATAATAAATAATAGAAGTAGCGGTCAAGGGGAGAGATACTTGTTAGCAAGACTGGCGCAAAGGCAATCAAATATATGAAGATCAAACTTGCCTCAATTTGAAACAGACAGGAATAGTTGAATGGATAGAATTAGAGAGAGCGATAGGGAAAGAGAGGAAATGAAGGAAAAAAATGCAAATGAAATTCAAGCCACCCTTTTTCCATTTGGAATGATTCAAACGCCATTCCAAATACTGTCTAACTGGCCCATAAAACTTAAAAATAATACAGAAAACAGTCCTACTTATTTTTTGAATAGTTTACTTAGATTTAAACGAGGGTATGAAATTAGTGAAACAGATATTTTAGAAAATTTAGATGCTATTTTTGAAGAAGAAGCTTTAAGTTGGTTTCAGGTAAATAGGGATAATTGGCCAAATTTAGACCATTTTATTGAAGATTTTAAAGATGCATACTTAAACGAAAGATATACAGAAATAATTAAAAATAAAATAAAATTTTGCAATCAGAAAAAAGAACAAGATATTCATACTTTTATAACGGAAATGAAACAATTATTCGAAAAATTAATGCCACGACCAAGCCTAGAATGGCAATTAAGGAAAGCTTATGAAAATTTGAGAATTGAATTGTATATTGTATATAATTATAATTGTATATTGCTAGAAATGCAGTTTCAAATTTTTCAGAATTGGAAATTTTAGGACGTGAATGGGAAACAGAATTGGCAAAGTATAAAATTCGAGGTCAACAACTAA
Source organism: Andricus quercusramuli (assembly GCA_932178445.1). NCBI lineage: Eukaryota > Metazoa > Arthropoda > Insecta > Hymenoptera > Cynipidae > Andricus > Andricus quercusramuli. The sequence goes on along the minus strand of CAKNXH010002041.1, from coordinate 151,301 downwards.
GTATTTTAGACAAAGATGATAGTAAAAATGATAAAAACTCAAAAAGTAGAGGAAATAAAGAAAATCAAAATAAATTCAAAAACGATAATCAAAGTAAAGATCAAAAACAAAATTATGAAAAAAATCATCAAAAACAGTTTAGGCCGAGTTATCCAAACCAGCAAAATAAACAACAATTCCAACCGAGATTTCCAAATGGAAATCCCAGATTTTTTAATCCAAGATTTAAAAATAATTATAATTATGAAAATAATACAGGATTCCATAAAAATTTGCGATTTAATAATAATTATAATAACATCAGAAATCAGAACCCAGCTGGACAATTATTATATGCGATTAATCAGCTGTTAGGAAACACACAGACACAACAAACAAATAAGTCTCCGCAATTACCAGCGCTTTTATATAACGCGGAAGAGAATAATAATAAATCAGAAGACAAAAAAGATAATAAAGGACAAAATAAAAATACAAAAAATTCAAATTTTGAAAATAGTAGGGATAATAAAAAAGGTGAAATGAATCCAATTCGACAGGATTTCATAGATCCAAATCCAGTAAACCGAAATTCAAACTATAGATCACGAGAACCCACTACATGCTTCAATTGCGGAAAAGTAAGCCACTTTCGACGTGATTGTTGGTATAATATAGACCAGGGAAACGAAAGCGGTGGTTATTAAAGACGGATAATAATCAACAAAATCAGAGACCGTCAGAATTACTTGACACAGACACAAACGACGCGGACGAAACAAGATTTCACATTATGATAGATTTCAAAGATCATGAATTCAGAGTGTTAGTTGACACCGGTGCAACTCACTCATACACAGGTGAAAAATTTATAAAAACAATAAAAGACTTAGATTATGAAATTAAAAAACCGAAAAATGATACACTAATGGTCGCAAATGGCCAAACATTAAAAATTATAGGACAAGTTTTAATCCCAATCAAAGTAGGTCATACGGAAAAATACTCATTATTTAGACTGGTACCAAAATTAAGATCGATTGGAATAATGGGAAATAGAGATAATAAGGAAATTAAATTAAAATTCGGAACTAAGATTAGCCTGAGAAACCACGTGCGGGAGAAAGAGACAGATTTGCTACCGTGCGAAGTCTCTTCTCCCGTGTCGCCATATACCCCAACCCAAGCCCTCCTTACAGGTAATTCACGAGACTCGATCCCGCCAGCACCCTAGCCGGCAGAGAGTGTACGGGGGCATGCAGCCCCACACCCTCAACCCTACAATGCGAGCGACGCAACACTGGCACGAGCCAGCGTGGGCGTCGATAGATTAGATAAGCAGGCTAGTCAAAATAAAGAGAGCGTAGGCAAGAAAACAAACAAGGATAGGAAGAAAATAAAGACAGAGAGTAAAATAAATACGACTTTAGATACCAGAAATGAAGATAGAAAATTAGAAAAGGAATTTAAAGGCCCATTGGAATTTAATAAAGAGAAAAAGGATTCTGAATGGAGAACAGTTATAGATAAAGCAGAGGAATAAAATTATTCGATAGTAGAAAAATTATTCACAATTAGAAAAAGTAATTGGTATAATTCTAAAAATAATGCGGTAATAAATAACAATATTACACGCGTAAGAATAGAAAGGAAGAAAAATTTAGAATTTTGTGAGGTAATTTCTGAAGGAATAGTAGAATTAAATGAGGCACAGCAAGTGCAATTAGAGAACCTGATTAAAAGAAAAGTGATAGATTAGGGAACAGAATTAAAACCGACACATTTAACTAGCCATACAATAGATGTTCAGGGACATGAGCCAATTAAACAAAAATATTATTATGTATCACCAAAAATAAGAGAATTTATGTATGAAGGAGTAGATAGACTTCTAGAAGAGAAAATTATAGAACCTTCTAATAGTGACTGGTCAAACCCTATTGTAATGATAAAAAAGCCTAACGGGAAATATAGATTTTGTTTAGATTTCAGAAAAGTAAATAAAATAACCAAGAAGGACTTGTATCCAATTCCTATAATGTCAGAAATTGTAGACACATTACGGTCGGCAAAATACATGTCCAAAATTGATCTTCGGTCAGCATATCACCAGATACCGCTGGACGAAGAATCAAAACCAATTACAGCTTTTATTGTCCCGGGCAAAGGAATGTATCAGTTTAAGAGAATGCCATTTGGATTAACAAATGCTCCTGCTACATTCCAACGCCTGATGGACAACATAATAACACCAGAATTAAAACCACATGTATCTTGTTATCTTGATGACATAATTATAGTTTCAACAAATTTTGAAGAACATTTAAAATATTTGGAAATTGTTTTAGATAAAATTAAAAATGCGGGTTTAACAATTGGATTGGAAAAATGTGAATTTGGTTGTTCCCAAATAAAATATTTATGATTTAAAGTTAATGAAAAAGGTTTAAAAGTAGATGAAGATAAAATTGAACCTGTTTTAAATTTCCCAAGACCAAAGATAGTTAAACAAATTCAGAGATTGATAGGAATAGCTTCATGGTACAGAAAATTTATTCAGAAATTTGCAGAAATTATAGAAACTCTGCCAAGGCTATTCAAAAAGGAAGTAAAGTGGGAATGGACTGACAAGCAGGAACAGGCATTTATGACTATTAAACACCTACTAACAACATCACCAATTCTTGCCTGCCCTGATTTGGAAGTCAATTCCAATTTGAAACCGATGCTAGCGATACAGGATTAGGAGCCGTATTAACGAAGAATATAAATGGTGAAAATGTCGTAATAGCGCTTGCAAGTAGAGGTCTCAATGGTGCAGAACGTAAATACTCTGCTTCAGAAAAAGAATGTTTAGCAGTAGTCTGGACAATAAAAAGTTTAGATCATATTTAGAGGGATATTCATTTAAAGTTATTACAGATCATATTGCCTTAAAATGGCTTCATAATTTAAAAAATCCAACTGGTCGATTAGCAAGATGGGCTTTAGAATTATTAGAGTACGATTATGAAATAATGTATAGAAAAGTAAGTTTGAACCATGTCCCAGATGCGTCATCAAGGTCGAATGAAAACGAAATAAAAATTTCGAGTATGTTCAGAATGAGCCAGAAGAAAATCAAAATTGGAGAATACGCGATAATCCATTATATTTTTATAGACCCGACCCTTCAAAATCAAAGTTAAATTTAGACAGCAACCCGTGGAAATTAACGATACCAAAAGAATTACAAGAACAAGTTTTAATTGAAAATCACGATAATAAAAAAGTAGGTCATTTAGGTATGGAAAAAACTTCTGCAAAAATTTCCGAAAATTACTTTTGGCCCGGGATGTATTTGGAAACATTAAAATACGCAAAAGAATGCGAAGTTTGCCAAAGAATAAAACCAAAAGTAAATAATCAAATAGGTTTAATGGGAAAGAGAATAGTTGAAGAACCGTGGACAGTGGTAGCATCTGATATGATGGGCCCACTACTGATGACAAAGTTAAGAAATCAATATATTCTAGTTTTCGTTGATATGTTTACTAAATGGGTAGAAATTATTCCGGTTGAAAATAAACTAGCATCAACAATGGAAAAAGAATTTCACAAACGTATAATTTCGAAATGGGGAACTCCTGGAATTTTATTTACAGATAATGGCAAAGAATACATAAATAAATTAATTATTAATTTAACTAAAACATTTGGTATTAGACATTCAAAAACTCCTGAATATCATGCACAATCAAATCCAACGGAAAGATGCAACAGATCAATTAAAACGGCAATAAAAGCGTATTTAGAAAAAGACCATAAAACATGGGATACAAATTTAGATGATTTACAATTTGCATTAAATACAAGTAAACATTATTAAACAGGTTTCACACCAGCTTTTTTAAATTAAGGAAGAGAACTACAACCACTCCAAGGGTTGAATAAAGATTTAGGTAACAAAAGCGAAATTGAATTTCAAGAGTCCGAAAAATGGGCTGATAGAATGCGAAAGTTAAAAATAATCAGAGAAGTAGTTAAAAATTTAGATACCGCAAATGAAACGCAATCTAGATATTACAATCTCAGACGTAGGCCGTTAAGTTTTGAAATTGGCGAGCAAGTTCTGAAAAGTTATAAAGTTTTATCAAATAAAGAGAAAGGAATAGCGAAAAAGTTAAATGAAAATTTCGAAGGACCATTTTTCATTAAAGCAAAAATTTCACCAACAATTTACGAAATGAAGACAAGGAATGGAAAATCATTAGGTAATTGAAATGTTAAAGATATTAAGAAATTCAACATTAGAAAATAGATTTAAAATTGTTTTTCATTGAAATGGCATGCATGTAAATCATTTGAATTTTCACACCACTGATATGGACAAAAATGACGGAAACACATACACCTACAAAAAAAAAAAAAAAAAAAAAAAATTGATTAGCATTTCGAACTCGAAAGTTCATTGCCTCACTACCCGATTCGGGTAGTGTTTCTAGGTGGATAAATACTACCAGTGTGGGTCCACCACACCCACGACGGGCCAACACCACGCAGTATTCCCCGAACAGTCACCCATCCAAGTACTAACCGCGCCCAACGCTGCTTAACTTCAGTGATCTTACGGGAACTGGTGTTTTCAGCGTGGTATTGCCGTTGGCAACACCTACAAAAAACAACAAAAAACAGAAAACCATTTATTTACAGAAAAATGAGTTCAAGAATAGCAGTTAGGCGCAAGGAATCTTTGAAGGAATTAATAGGTAGAGAAATGTTAATAAACCATACGTGCGAACCAGCCAGAAACGAAAGTACAGAAGAGAAAAGGAGAAGAAAAAAGGAAGAGGAAGACAAAAGAAAGAAAGAGAGAATAGAAAGAGAAATGAAAGAGGAGTTTAAAAAAATAAGAACGAGGAAATTATTAGAAGAAAAGGTCGGCATGTAAGATAACTTCGGGTCAAGAAAAGGAGACCCAAGACTCCGGAAGATAGCGGCGGAGAAGGTAAAATTATATGGCCTGGTTACCATGGAAGAGGTTAAGAGGGGGCTTAAAGAAAAGAAAAGACAAGAAAAGGAAGAGGAGGAAAGAAAAAAAAGGGAAGAGGAGAAAACACTAGAGATGGTTTTCGAAAAAATAAAAATACAGCAAAAGAGAGAAAGGGAAGAGAAAGAATTACAGAAATTTAGAAAACTCTTAAAGTATAGACAGGAAAGATATAAAAAAGAGGCGGCAAGAAAAAGAAGAGAAGAAAATCAAGGACGAAGCAAGGAGAAGAAAGAAAGTAAGAAGAATTAAAAAAAAGGCGGATGAGAATAAGAAAATATTAAAGACAATCAAAGAAGAGAAAGAAGACTCTTCTACAGATTAGGAAACCGATGTCTGAATTAAATAAAACTTTCTTTGCATAATTATTCACATACATTACAGAACAATTAATTTCATGCCCTTCACAAACACAACAGACAAAAATTAAATTCTTTTCTTCTAATTTTGATTTTAATTTTTTTTTCTCGAAAAACTGTTAAATAAAATTAATTGAATGAAACATGAAAAACACAAAGAAAATAAAGTAAGTACGGCTGTAAGAGGCCAAAATAGAGTTCATCAAAATAAATTAGAATTTAGATGTAACTTACTTTCCAGCAGTGAGCACCACCTGTTCGCCGTTAACTCGACACCAAGCATCACCCTTGACGCTACCTCCAGCATCGCTAATCGACGCTACCTCCAGCATCCCCCGACGTTACCTCCATCTTCACCACCTGCTCTCGGATCAATTCCTGAGAATAAACATCGCTTGTGGGCCAGCAGGTCCCACCCTTTTTGTAGGTCGCTTAATAAACCATTTTTACATTTACACGGCAAATCCTCAATGACTTCACCAAGTTTCTCGACGCTCCAATTCCTTGCCCTTCCCTTAATTTGCGAGATTCCTCATAGTGTTAGACATTTTTTTTCATCTCGTGGACATTTTTCTTACGTATAAAACGGCATACTTGAAGCGTTTGTTCAAATATGGTATTGATTTAATTGATCGGATTAGGACAAGTATAATTATTCAGTTTCCCAGTCGATCCTGGAAGGAGCTGGGAAACGACGTTTCACTTCATTTTTAATGCTCGAATATTTAGTTATTAACAAAATGCATACAATTAATAAAACAGTCGCAAAATCAAGTTAAATATCAGAAATACATATCAGAGACAAAAGATTGAAGCCTTCAGTACCATAATGCATTGACTTTTTAATGTAATTACCAGTAACATGTGAGATTTCGATTTGATTTTGGATAAAAAACAATATTATGGCTTAGCTTTACATTTTGATTCGAGCTATTAGTGTAGAGGATTGCGCTTCTCAGTACTATTTACATGTTCTATTTTATATTTCTTCATGATTGTGTTATTGGGACCTACTGGAGCTCCATTGATTTCATCTCGGGTTAGTAGGGTAACCATGCCGCTTTCCATGTTTATTTTTGCTCTTCTTAAACCTTTCTTATAATTAATATATATACCATTAAGAGCATTAGTACTATCCCATATTGCAAACACGTCACCATCGAATGCTGATAATACAATTTGTTTTTGGATTGGCATAGGCTTATACGTAGAGCTTCCTGTTTTTATTTTAATTAATTTATCATCAGGAAAAATGTATCTTCGAAGCTCGAATGTCCGGTGCAGATTCGCACAAGCAATATGCCTATGAAATCGTACTTGCTCGAGTTCATATCGATTTCCGTCAGAAGAAGGAACCCTCAAAAGAGAACCGATCAACCTGGCAGGAAGAGCCATGGATCTGACAGGAGGAGCCATAGACCTGACAGGAGGAGCTATGGAACTGGCAAGAGGCGACCTGGACCTGACATGAAGAGAAGGCTCGGCAGGATGACGAGAAATCTCAGGCGAATGATGTCCGTCAGAAGAAAAATAAGTGAGTCTACTGCGAGCAACACCAGGAATAGGATCCCCATTAGGTAAACACTCGAAGTGTAAACTTAGCTCTGCAAAGAGAGAAGGTTACCATCATTTTTTAATACGTTGTTATTTTATGAACCCTTTCGCGTCAATATTGTGAGGTGTGTGTATAGAAAAATAGGAAAAAATGATATTCGTTTCGCTAAATTCGCGAAACAATTAAATATAAACGTTTGCATCTCATAAGCGACTCATAAGACACACCTTCAAATTGTAAATAGGGAAATGAGAAAAGCGATTTCTCGGTTTCCGAAATGAAATAGCTTCATAATTTAATATACCAATTCATACATGCTAATCATATTTCGAAATTGAAACTCTAAAACAGATTTTATGTTTCAATGTGCTAACAGGTGAATATTCAAAAGATAGATAGAACTCCAGATGTATGTTGAATAACAGATAGGACTATACAAATAGATGATTAAATAACAGATCTGTATGTAACTTCCAATATCGTGAGAAATACACGATAAAAGATAAGATACATAAAATTTGAATCAACGAAGTTATTAGAATGGAATTTCATGAATGTAGTTAATATTTAAATTTAAAAAATTTAGTAAGGGTTTTACACAAAATATTTTGGTGAGTTGAGAGTAACTGTAATTGTTTTTCCAAGTGATCCAACATTTTAGAGTTTATAAGCTATAAAGGCACTAAAGGAGAATGTTTAGGTTCGCAAAATACATATATTCTTGAATGTAAAGTTTCCGTCCGATGAAGATTACATTTAGATTTTTCTATGCTGTCCTCAAATTCTAACAGAAACGCTCTGAGAAAATTGCGTGATATGCACATATTTCGTACAGATACGAACTCAATTCGGATCCGTAAAATGTTTTGTACTTCAGGGTGATTAACGTCAATATGTATTGGAAAATGACAAGAGTGGTTTTGGGAATGTCAACCGCAAAAAGAGCTGTTTTCCATTGATCAGAGTTGAGAAATAATTATTAAAATGATAGAAAAGTGATTGATGATGTTGATAGGTAGATTTCGATTTTTAAAGGTTTTGGCGATCTAAGAAATAAACTAACACATAAGCATTATTGCGAAATTTGTGAAATGGCCTTGACCTTCGACAAATCAAGCATTTACGAAGCATTCTAAGGGAAAAATGAGAATTATTCAGAGACATGATCTTTTTAACCTGACTGAACACACTGACTAAAAACATTAACGTGGTCTCAAATTGTTGAAACATTCTCAATGTTGTTCAAATTATAATGATTATTGTTCGAAAATACCAATTTTCGATGGAAACACCAACGTAACCAAAAGGATTGAAAATTATTTTGGAATGAGAATTATTATTTTCGATGAAAAATATCCAAAATTGGTGACCGATTCTACATCTTGTTTGTATCATATTTATGTTGGCTTGAATTCAAATTTTTGATGAAAAACACTAACTTAAGCGAACATTGTTCAAAAATTATTGATGTTTTTTGAAATCTAATGATTTTTGAATAAAAATGGTGATTTTTGACGAAAAACACTAATATAATCAGAACTTGTGAAGATTCTTCACGATTCTTGTGTCTTGAGGACACGAAGCGACCCAAGGATGACAGATTTTTGTATCCATCTTGCAAGTGCCTTGGCATGTTTTTAGCACGCGGGTATGGCTCTAAGGTGACGAAAGAGTGATATATATATATATATATATATGTATATATTATAATATAATATTTACCAATAGAATTAAGGACGATTGCGAAGGTGAAAACCAGAGTATAAATGGACCTCATTATTTCCAAGTTGAGGAAAAACTAATAATTGTATTAATTAAGAGATCAGTTAATAGTGTAATAAAGGAATATGCGAGATATGAATATGAGATATTTACATTTCATTATCAGTTACAAGACAAAAAATTGAGTCACGATATTAGTTGAATCTCATATCAAAAAATAGGCACCATTGATGGCCTGGAAAAATAATATGAAGTTAGAAGTTTGTCATAAGGACGACCGCAGGATCTCGGAGATGCTAATAAAGCATTCATTGTGCCGCATTGTGCCTTCGAATGTAATTCTTTCCCGCATGAGTTGGACAACTGAATAGAATATTTCCTAGGTGCTCGGGGTGTGCATGACACGCTCTGCAGCTATCATCCAGAATCTCTTGGCTTGAGATGTAAAGATTTTTCCAGAAAATTGAAAAAGTTGTTATGATAATCTCATGGGGCTTTCAAGAATCAAGGTTTTTCTTTACTTTTTTTATATCTTGCGTTGTAGCGCTTAAAATCTTCATTTTCCTCTATTTATTTTGGTTTTTGAAAATGCTATATAGCTGATAATTTTCTTTTCATCGAAGAAAGTCATGAAGATCAATTTTTCGAGTTTTCAAGTACTGTGAAATACACAGATTTTTCAACTCTGAAAGAATTGTATCAAAGTTTGAAAATGCTGTTCTTGAATTTTCATCCCAAACAGCTGTTTAACGAACGCGTTCTTTTTTCTCAGGCTCCAAAAGAGTGTGCCGTGTCCCAAAGCACAATCCAATCTGACAGACATACAGACAGATACTTTTGAAAAAATCGTTTTTTCTGATTCAGGGGGTCTCAAAACGTGACGACTTGATAAAAACTGACAAAGTCAAATTATACATGAAACTAATACCTTCTCATTAGAATGAGAATTGGGTATTCTCACATTACGTCACATTCGGTCGGTAACTTTGAAATCAATAAAGCTTTACAACTCAGTGGAGTAAAAAACATTGTATTCGTAGGAGTTTCACAAAAATTAATTTTTTTTTAAACAAAAGTCACAACAATGCAATCTAACCTCAATCACGGCACATTATAATTTTTCTTGATGGATTGACAAATTGCACTCTCTCCAAATTGCCAACAGCAATTAGAGAAATGGCATTTATGTCTGGGAAGCAAAGCACCCTTCGCTTTGCACTACACCAAGTGATGAAGCCTTATAGATTTCGACGTCATCGACCGAGTGTGACGTAATGTTAGAATACTCAATGCAACAACCAGTAAGAGTCATATTCAAGCTGTTTTGCAAATGATCAGGTTTTCGGCAACAATGTGCAATTTACAATTCCAATTTACTTCAAATAATTAAATTTTGAACGGATTTGTCTACGAAGAAGGTTGAGTATCAGAATTCTACGAGTCAAAATAAAATTGTTCAATCTTCAACGCTTTGGATTAAAAATGATTCAGTTACGATTTCTTTCTAATGAAATTGTTTTTATCTAGAAATGATACAAGTGGAATTCCTTCATATTCCATTCGAAATATTCTCCTTTTTAAAAACTTTACTTAATCTAAGATTGTTTGATTTGGAGCACTTTCAATTCAGAATCGTTCAATATATATTTTTGTAAATTCACGTGCCAGTACTGGCAAAACGGATGAAATATGAACCTCATTTACGACGATAAGGAATGAATGCATGGGCGCAATACGTAAGGCCAAGTAAAAAAGCAGGACCAACTTTTGCACAGACATCGAGAAAGGGGCATAGGCGGCTAGGCTGGACAAGCTGTTCTCTCGAAATCAGATGCTATTCTTAGCATTCTAAAATTGCCCGGCGGAGGATACTCATTTTTGGACACGGAGAGTCCAGCACACCCGATCAAGGCACATTTTCCAGGCTTCATAAGGTCTGGGGAAAAGAAGGCGACATCTCTGAGGTAACTAAAGCCGCCTGTGGCTCAACTTGTCCCAAAACGACGGCTAGCCCGATGTCTTATTGACCCTTCAGGGTCAGGTGGGCTCTGACGTTTTTCGACCCATACAAGTCTCCTGGTCCGGATGATCTTCTCACATAAGACTGGCGAGATCATCATGGGGCCGCTCGTGACACTTGCTAGGTTCAGTCTGATACTGATATGTGTCCCCACGGAATGGAGAGGTAGGCGAACAGTCCTATCAGCCTCAAATCTTTCGTACAGCAAACGGTGGAAAGACTTGTGGATAGACACTTAACCGAAACGGCCCTAAGTGGAGCAGTAAGCCTGAGCAGGTGAAGCAGAAAGGCTCCGCGATTGAAATCCTTATAGAAATCGAAGGAGCCTTCAACTACAGTTCTGTGATCAGGTTATCAATGCGGCCATGATGATACGTGGTGTGCCAAGTGCAGTCGTGGAATGGATCTGCCACATGTTGGGCAAGAAGAACTTAGCAACGACTAAGAATGATACGCACGCGGCCGGCATCTGAATGCGCCCTTGGCGGTAATGCAACAGACACTGTGAAGGGTGGATTCCTGGAACACAATAAGACCCAGGCCTATACCACTGTGTGAATAGAAATGGCCGAAGAGTGGACTTAAGCGGGGCACAGAGGGGTGGCAGATTAGTTCAAAAAGTGGTGGTAGATGGCGCAAATTGTTCGTAGATGAGGGACGTAGAGAGGCAAGAGGATTGCGCAGTCATAAAAGTGTCATAAGAGTGAGGTTATGTTTATGTTTTGTTACGGTTTGTTGTTTGCGTGTTCGTCGTGTTATTTGCAGTTAAATTGAATTAAATGAATAAAATGTCAGCAATTGATCGCAAGGACACTGAGATATAATGGTTTATAAATTATTTCCCGCATACAAATTTTTGTTTAAGAATCCATCCTGGCATAACAAGAATATATAATTTTTAGTAATGCTACTACTTGCATGGATTTTTGCGCACGTTTGTATACATTGATGGTTTGAATATGTGGAATTAAATTTTTAATTCAAGATACATTAAATAATCAATGCAAAATCCAGGAAATATTAAGCAGAAAATATGTCGAAATTATTACATACATTTTTTCTGTATTTCCAGTGTGATAATTACAGAATCTGGCATATATCCTTCAATTTATTGTCGACTAAAAATTTTAACGACATTTTCAAAAAGCAAGTCAGGCAAAATATACCTATAATATACGCATATTTTTAAAACTGAATTTTTTTTGCAATTTTTTCAAACAGAAATACAGAGTTGAGTGAATAAATAGTGGCATATACCAAATCAATTTCAATTTGCAAAATATGCGTGAGGAGTCTTCCACAAGAATTGCTTTTTGAAAGTGTGAATAAAATTTCTAATCGGAAATAAATTAAAGAATTGATGAGAAATTCTGAAAGTAACACACAGAAAGTACGAAAAAGATATGTAAAATCATTTTTACATATTTTCTGTTTAGTAGATCGTGGATTTTGCATTAATTATTCAATTTATCTTGACTTAAAAATTTAATTCAACACACTCAAACCATCAATGTATACATACATGCGCACTAATACATGCTCACAGAGTCTTAGTTACTAAAATGGTGGTAGGTGGCGCTGAATTCCGCCATTTCTTTTACACACAGTGGTATAGGCCTGATAAGACCTGATTATCGATCAATCTGATTAAGACGGACGCAGTTGCATTTACCAGACGGTACAAGTGGGGAACCACGAGTTCATTTAAACTGGAAGCATAACTAGAAATCAAAAAACGATCTCAATATCTAGAAGTCATCCTAGATAAGAAGATGTTATGGAACGAGCACATGACAAAAAAGAGCAAAAAGTTCATAGGCTTGAAACCGGAGAAATTTGTGTAGATCTATGCAGCGATTCTGCGAACCAGGTTAACCTATGCGGCGGTAGTCTGGTGGATCAGGGTCGAACTGTCCACTGTGATGTCTCGAAGCACGCTCTTAGGTTGAAGGCTCAAGTTTCCCGAAGAAGATGAGATTTTCATACCTTGTGTACTTGAGCGATTCCTCAAGTCATAGAGACTCTCAAAAAGGACTTGGCTATCCTAAAATTCTATTTAAAGCGCAAAATACTCGATGAATATCAACTTTAGCCACCGAGTCCACTTGTGCGATTTGCCAGACAGTGAGACCTTCCAAAAATGACTTCGCCTTCTTAAATTTAGTTTAAATCTCAAATTCCTTAATGGTAATGAACTTCAGATACCCGGTGTACTCATATTATTTCTCAGGATGGCAAGAGCGGCTGGAACTTGCCCAAATGCCTCGGGTATTTGCAGCTGTGGTGAAAAACTCTTTAGTTTAGTAGCTGAGTAATGAATAGTCTATATGAATTATTTTGATATCAGACTCGACGATGTTAGTGACTCATTTTTTTAAACTAGACAGTGAAATTTAAATATTCCATAGATTAGCTTTACGCCTACTATGTGTGAGCTAGCTACTATATGATATATTCCCGTGTGGGGTTGCTGGTCCCCCATCGGGCGCCTCCCCAGGTTGCGGATAGGGGAATGCCTCCCAGATATGGGTGGTACCGGAGAAATCAAATATCCGGGGTGGACAAAAACCAGCTAGGGGAAGGAACCCCGAATTACAAACCAATCATGAGCAGGCTTCTTCAAAACAAGATACCCCAAGAGAGCTCTGATCTCTCCATCGGTTCCGATCGGGTGAAAGCCCCGGTGGCCGATGCCGGTTCCAAGGATTTTGGGGGGAACCAAAGATGCTTATCAAAGGCGGCTAATGTGGAGGAAAATATGGAGGAACAAAAGGAGTTGATCCTGGAAGGTTTCTTAAACACACTTGTGGAAGTCTTCAACGAAATGCAGGAACACATCAAGACGAGGCCAAACCTTGACCTGAAAATTCGAGAAGGAGTAGAAAAGGCCAGGAATGCTCTGACAATATTCAGAACAGAGAAGAATAGGGCTCGACCGGAACTATCACTCCCGGTCAAGAAACCGAAGGCACAGGACAGCACTGACCTAAGTACTCCGAAGGGGGAACGCAGTAAAAAAAGGGTAGCTGAGGGCACGCCTAGTCCAGGTGAAGGCTCGTCACTACGCCCAGCCAAGAAGATCCAACGTGATGGAGAAGATTGTGAGTGGATGCAACAAAAAAAGCGTAACCGTAGAAAAAAGGTCACAACTGTGGCTGAAACTGGCGCACAGCCAGTGGGGGCAAGTGCTACAGCACGAACCTCCAAACAAACAGCTAGGAGAAAGCCACGTGCTCGCCCGGAGGCAGTGCTAATCAAACCTGCGGCAGGGAAAAAGTACGCGGACGTCCTTAGGCTGGTTCGCAGCAAAGTCAGACCCGATGAAATGGAGGTTACTGTGAAAAGTATAAGGGAGACCAGAACAGGTGATGTCCTGGTTGAATTGGGCGCGAGTATTGACGCAAAAGCAAGATTTAGCGAGGCTTTGACAGCTGCTGTGGGAGAGGATGGTCAGGTACGACAGCTTGTCCCTAGAGCCAGCTTGGACATCAGGGACCTGGACTCTGCAACCGATGAGCAATAAGTCAGGGATGCCCTAAATAAACTTCTTGGGAGCAATCCGATTGGTGAGGTAAAAATAAACCTGTCAAAAACTAGTCGATGGGGATGCAGGATGGCCTTCATTGAATGTGATGAAAGCATAGCAAAGAAGCTGGAAGAGGCAGGCCACATCAGGATTGGATGGGTCAGCTGTCGTGTACGCCGTAGGTCGTTAGTCACACGATGTTTCCGCTGCCATGGATTCGGCCATATAGCGGCCACATGTAGTGAGAAGGACAGGCGGTCAACCTGTTGGAGATGTGGCAAGGAGGGGCACCTGTCTTCGACTTGCAATGAGCAACCACATTGCTATCTATGTGCTGAACAGATGGATAGTAATACAAACATCGATCACATCTCGGGATCTTCCGGGTGCTGGGTGTATAAGGAGTTTCGACGGAATAAACAGTAATGGCGGCGATTATACAGGGAAACCTGGGTAGGAGCAGACTTGCCTGTGATCTGCTAACCCGCATAGCTACAGAACACAAGCCTGACATGCTCATTATTTCGGAGCAGTACTGTGGAATGGGCGGGCGCAATTGGTACCCGGACAACACTGGTACTGCAGCGATATGGATTAAGAACACATCCATGTACCCAGTAGTCGATGCGGGTAAGGGGGATGGCTACGTCTGGCTGAGGAGTGGAAACACTACCTATGTAAGTGTATACCTCTCACCAAACGAGGGAGTAGCCGAGTTCTGTAGGAAGCTCGAAGAACTGGAAGACTGCATCCGAGAGTTTGATGGAGAAGTCATCTTAGCTGGTGACTTCAATGCAAAAGCAGTCGAATGGGGTATGTCATGGACCTGCAACAGAGGCGATAGGGTGGTGGAGATGGCGGCGAGGTTGGATCTCACGACCCTCAATGAGGGTACGGTTGCAACATTTAGACGCAGTGGCTGTCGAGGCACCATCATTGACATTACCTTAGCATCTGCGGGTGCTTCAGCACTGATACGTGGGTGGCAGGTCCTTGAAGACCTCACTGGGAGCGACCACCAGTACATCAAGTTCTGGGTTGGGTCAAACCCAGGAAGAAGAACCCATTCTGGTCCCACGAGGATCCGTGGATGGAATGCAGCAAAGATCAACCGACCGGCAGTACTTGAAACGCTTGCCAGAGCAGGAAGATTCACCGAGGAGGCTATGCGCCCCACAAAGACATCGCCAAGGATGACTGAAAATATGGTCGAACAGACCATGAGCCTGATTAGTAGGGCATGCGATAGTGCAATGCCCAAAAAATCAAGACATCGGCAAACGGAGAAAAATTACTGGTGGAACGACGAAATTGCTGATCTTCGCAGACAGGCACTAGCTAAGCGCAGGAAGGCCCAACGAAAAAGGGGTCGCGCGGACGCCGATGATGCCGAACGAATGTATCTCCTGGCCAAGAAGACATTAGCGAAGGCGATAAAATGCAGCAAGAAGAAGGGATGGAATTCACTTCTGGACGAAGTAGACAAGGACGTCTGGGGCCGCGGGTATAAGATTGTTACCCGCTGCCTTGGATTCCGAGCTCCAGAACCCCCGCGGGATCCCGTCACTATGGAGGCAATCGTGGGCGCACTCTTTCCCCAACATCCGGAGAGAGTATGTGTCAGGATACCAGTGGTGGAAACGGAAGTGCAACTCTTCAGCAACGAAGAGCTACGCAGTGCAGTCCTTTCCCTGGGCAATCGCAAGGCTCCGTGTCCAGATGGGATTCCCGTGGAGATCCTCAAAATAATTGTAAATGAGTACCCATTTGTACTCATTAACATATACAATGTTTGCTTGTTGACTGGTATCTTCCCGAAGAGATGGAAGGTGCAGAGACTGGTTCTGATCGACAAGGGTAAGGGTCCACCCATCGCTCCCTCGTCCTTCAGACCACTATGCATGTTGGATAACGCAGGCAAGGTTTACGAAAAACTATTGCGGGCGCGGATACGCGTCGCTATGGAAGAAGCAGGCGGGCTTTCCAAGAACCAACATGGGTTCCGCATGAAACACTCGACTATTGGAGCCATCAGAGAGGTTATCTCTGAGACTGAGAGGGCATGGCAGGGTAACCATAGGACAAGAAATTCCTGTGTCTTAGTCACCCTGGATGTGAAGAACGCCTTCAACTCAGCGAGGTGGGTTGACATCCTGGATGCACTTGAGCATCGATTCAGGGTGCCGGCGTATCTGCTAAGGGTGATTAGTGATTACCTTGATGACAGGGAGCTACAGTTCGAGACCAACGAAGGCCAGCAAAGGCGAAAAATCACTGCTGGAGTAGCCCAGGGGTCTGCACTTGGACCAGATCTCTGGAATGCATTGTACAATGGAGTGCTAGAAATAGTGCTACCTGAGTGGGCCAAACTGATTGGTTTCGCAGACGATCTGGCAGCCATGATATTGGCTAGAAATACCGAGGAAGCTCAACGTAGGGTAGCGCATGTTACCAGGCTGGTTAACTATTGGCTTGAGGAGCATGGGCTTTCATTGGCGGCCAGCAAAACGGAAGTAGTTGTGCTCACGAGGCAAAGGCACTACGGAGATCTATTGAGGTTCGAGATAGCCGGAGAGACCGTGGAGGCTACCAAAGCCGTTCGTTACCTCGGAGAAACTGTGGATCAGAAGCTGACTCACTGGAAACAAATCCAGAAAGCGGCTGACAAAGCAAGTGCAACAGTAGCGAAACTCTCCAGACTCATGCCTAACACGATAGGCCCTAGAGCCAGTAAAAGAAAAATGTTGATGAGTGTTGCCCACTCAATCCTCCTCTACGGAGCGGAGATCTGGGCTGATGCGCTCGATATACAGAAATACCGGAAACGAATAATCTCGGTACAAAGACGCTACACATTGCGTATAGTAAGTGCGTACCGCACTGTTTCTGCCCCGGCAGTTATGGTAGTGGCGGGAGTAATCCCCATCTTCCTCCTTGCGAAGGAGAGGAAGAGGATGTACGAACGATATCAATTAGAGGAAGATCGTCCAAGGATCAGAGTTGAGGAGAGAGCCCGAATCCTAGCGGAATGGCAACATTGCTGGGAGACAGACTCTAGGGGAAGATGGACAGCGCGGCTCATCGGGGAGGTGGCCCCGTGGTTTGGGAGGAAGCACGGCGAGGTTAACTTTCACCTCACCCAATTCCTCACGGGTCACGGACACTTTAACTCCTTTTTACACCGGCGCAACAGGAAGGAAACTGAAGTATGCGACTATTGTCCCACCCAGGTGGATACAGTTGAGCATACGTTCTATGAGTGTGAACGATGGACGACTAAGAAGCATGCCCTGGAGACTGTGCTCGGAGAAGCACTAACTCCTGAAAACACAGTAACGTTGATGCTCCGCAAACAGGAGCACTGGGATTCGGTGACACAGTACATCGAATCGGTCCTTCGACAGAAGAAGAAGGAAGAACAGGAGAGACTGCGCAATCCTCAGCAATGATGATTGTGCGGTACTTTTCTTTGAGGATAACATAAAGAAGATAGGTTTTCCTTTGTTAATTCTTTTTAATTGCTGTTGTTTGTTCATTGACTTTTGTCTGCAGGACAAGAGACAACTCTACAGGGTCGAAGGCCGGCGAGCCCGAGAAGAGACATCTGTCACTTTCTGCCGAGGACGACGCGTAACCCTGTGGGGTGTGAGCAAACTACACGAAGAGTCCAAGCTGGCAATGATGATGGCACCGAAGTACGGTGAGTTGGCCTTACCCCCATGTTCCTGAAGTAATGCGAAAGCGGATTCCGGGAACATGGGTTGGCGGGAAAAAGGAGTTAAGGTTTAGTGGGTAGGTGCCGTTTGGTAAGTCCCACACTCACCTTCGTTCCTTGTGGGCTGCGCGCCTGTGTGTGCATTTCACGTGTATGTATTTTAAATATATATGCGTGAGATGCATATAGCGGGCTCGCGGTTCCCAAGGTTCGGATGTGGTTAGTGCATGAGCATTCGCCGTTTTTACTTCTTTGAAAAAAAAAAAAAAAAAAAAAAAAAAAACTATATGATATATTATACAATCTGAAACGAAGCACCAGCATGTTCCTTCATTACGCTGTTAACCAAATTCCTAATTTATACATTAATCAGTCTTTCTTCAACCTGGAAACAATGAGGGTCGTTAACAATTTGGTCTTCAACGTGGCAATCATCCTTAGTTCTATTGGTGAATATAATAGTATACTATATTCATGATTTTGAAAAATTTTAGTTTCTACAATTTCAGTATTTAAAATACATCTTTCTCGGGAAAAATGCATTTTATGGTACATTACATCGAAAGTAGTGTTAGACACGTATTTACTGGTTTTCCCCTACAGTATGGATAGAGAAAATATTGTTCTGACTCTTTTTTTATTGACCCCCTGAAGCAAATTATACTAAATTTCTTTTATTTGAATCTCATTCATATTCTTGGAATTTTATTTGAATAACTTTACAGATTTGAATTTCTATATCTTATTTTTCATAGGGTATTTCTCATATTATTAGAAATTACACACAGAGCTGTCATTTGATCGTTTATCGAAACTCCTATCGGCTAGTCAGTTCTAATTGCCAAATAGAATTAGGATGTAAAAATTGTATGTATATAAAAAGGTTTCTAGGTAAATATAATTTTTTCTCATTTTTCTACATACAATTTGAAATCAACTTTCATGAGATGCACATGAGATGTACATGTTCATATTAAATTTCAAAAATATTCCGTTTCAAGAAACGAGAAACATTTTTTTCTATTTCTCTATACACTCGCCTTACAATAATGCCGCAAGAAGTTCATGAAATACCATCGTACTGTAAAAAAATGGTAATCCTATTTTTTTCAGAGTTAAGTTCACACTTTGAGTGTTTACCTAATGGTGATCTTATTCCTGGTGTTCCTCGTGGTAGACCCTCTTTTTTTTCTTTTGACGGACATCATTCGCCTGAGAGGTCTCTTCCTCTTGCTGAGCCTACTCTTCGTAAAAGGTCCAGCTCGCCTCGTGTAAGGTCCAGTTCTCCTACAGCCATATCCGTGGCTCCTCCTGCCACACTCATGGCGCCTCCTGCCATATCCATGGATCCCTCTGCCAGATCACAAAGGGCCAGGACCAGGTCTCCTACTGCCATTTCCATGACTCCTCCTATAAGGCTTCCTTCTTCTGACGGAAATGGATGGGAACTTGAGCAACTTCGATTTAATAGGCTTATTGCCAATGCGAATCCTCAGCGGATATTTGAACTTCGAAAATACACTTTTCCTGACGATAAATTAATTAAAATGAAAACAGGAAGTTCTACATTTAGGCCTATGCCAACCCAAGAACAAACTGTCTTGTCAACATCCGATGGTGACTTGTTTGCAGTATTGGCAAGTACTAATGATCTTGGTGGAATATATATTTATAATAAGAGTAATAGACGTATGGCAAGGGCAAAAATAAACATGGAAAGTGGCATGGTTACTCTATTAACTCAAGATGAAATCAGTGAAATTCCAGTAGGTCCCAGCCGCAGAATCATGATGAAATATAGAGTAGAATATGTAAACCGTCGTGTCCACAACAATCGTCAACCCGATTAATTCAAATAAAAATGTGGAAATAAATACAATATTTGTTATACTCTGGAATCGGAATGAAATCTTACATGCGCGCACAGTTAGACCCAGGGAATCGCTCATTGACCATAGTTGACCAGTGGACGTACATTGGCGAACTCGTCCGTACAATGGCATAAGAGTTAAGTAATGGTTTACCATCGTTTAGAAAAGTTTGCTATAGTTGGCAAGATTAATTTTTTGGTTTAAATCGAAGATAAGATTTTAAAGTTTGCGCCCTGTGAATTTCAGATTTTTGGTATAACTGTCTTGGGCAATGAACAATCTATATAGATTATGTTGATACAGAATTCAACGAAATAATCTACGCAATTTTTTTTCTTAAAACTGGATAATGAAATGTAAATATCTCACAGATATTAGCTTCAACTTTTTTAACTTGGAAACAATGAGGGTCGCTCATACCCTGATCTTCACCTTTGCAATCATCCTTGATTCTATTGGTGAATATAATAGTCAAGTATATATAATTGTACAAATATTTTCATGCTTTCCGGAAAGAACAATTTGTTCGATATAATCAGAATTCTCTCCCAATTGCTTCTTGTTCCAGAGTCTATTTGAGATCAGTTATTTGATCCTGTTTTTTAACAATTTTGGACTATGTTAGTGTTTTTAGTCGGAAGATTAAATTATTATAAAAAATACTTATACTGGGACAATATTCATCACTTTTGGACAATTTTAGGCAAATTCAACGTTTTACATCGAAAATTGGGTTTTTAAGCCAAAATCATTATAACTTGAACAAGATTTAGAATCTTCCAATAAATCTGTATTATGTTAGTGTTTCTAGGTAGAATTGAAGTTCTTTAAAAAAAAGCATTACATTTTCTCAACAGGATTTTAAACAATTTCAGGCTACATTGGCTTCTCACATCCAAAGTTGGTATTTTCAAACAAAAATCATTGTAATTTGTACAATATTCAGAATCTTTTAACTGAAAGAATTGTAGAGAAATCGCAAATAATTTTACTGTTCTGTTGGGTTGAGTTTCGTAATAAAGGAAGGTAAACCAGATTTGGTGTGTGAATAATTCTTATTTTTCTGTTCCGACGCAAACTCTTTTAAATACGTAATTACTTGGAGGTATTTACAAGGCCTTTTTACGAATTTCGCAATACTGCCTTCTATATCATTGTATCAATAAAGTTGGAAATGTTACACAATTGTGTTCTTTTATAAAATTTTCCTACCTGCCACGTTTTCTATTTCTATAACCGATACAACTGAAAAATCTCGGAAAATAAAAAAACTTGGAATAAAATTCCTGGCCATCTTATTTTCTTCTTTCAGTACGTGATTTTCAGAAAAAAATCGTAAAATTTGATTTTTGTGAATATAGTGTTTTTAATGTGAAACATTGGATTACCAAGAACAAATATTTTAATGAATGATTAAAAATGTTTGAACAATTTTAAGTTACTTGACGTTTCACATTAAAAATTGTTTTTCTTTTTACCAATTATAATTTTAATTCAACAAGATTTAGTATCTTTTAACAATTTCGAATTATATTTGTATTTTTGGACGGAAATTTACATTTTTATCAAGAAATCATTAGATTTCCAAGAAGTATCGTGATTTTTGAATAATTTAAGGCTACGTGGGCGTTTCACATCAAAAATTTTTCTCGAAACACGAAACATAATTAGAACAAGATTTAGAATATTTTCACTAATGGTGTGGTAGGAAAATCATCAATTTAATGTAATGTTCTGTCTTACTGAATTTCAGGTTTTTTTTTTATTTATTTTTTTTTTGTTTCAAAGGAGTAAAAACGGCAAATGCTCATGCACTAGCCACATTCGAACTTTGTGGTCCACGAGCCCAGTACATACATCTCACGCATATAATTTGGAAATACATAGACGTAAGATGCACAGATGGGCGCGCAGTCCACAAGGAACGAAGGTGAGTGTGGAACTTACCGAAACGGCACCTACCGACTAAACCTTAACTCCTTTTCCCGCCAACCCATGGCCTCGGAACCGCTTATCGCATTACTTCAAGGACATGGCAATAAGGCCACTAAGTCTTGCTTCAATTTCCACCTTGTTCAGCCAGCTTAGCATTTCAACTCTCCTCATCCAACCAAGATGCACGAATCGTCCTTAGCAGTGCGGTGGTCCGTCCGGGATTTCTCCCCCTTTGCGGCGCAGAGGTAGCACTGTGGATTTCTTTCGCATTCCGCAGCTCTATGGCCCTCTTTGCCGTACCTCTAGCAGGTCCTCGTTCTGTCGGGCCCCTCGCACCTTGCCGCCATATGGCCGAAGTCCTGGCAGTGATAACACCGGAGAACCTTCGTCTTTTTCTTGACTCAGCAGGACACCCATCCTACCTTCAGGTGCCCTATTCGAATGAGTCTTGACGCCAGTCCTTCTTTTAGATTCACAAAGGGCCTCAGATTGCCTCTGTAGGGTTACTTTGTGAGGCTTACCTTAAACTCTCCGGCTGCGTCCCCAAAGTGGCTTCTTACAGCCGCCTCGACTTCCTCCGCAACAGTTACGGTGTGGAGGGCCAAAACCTCGACTTCGACACGAGGGAGGAGTTCTCGTACTCTATCCTCCTCACCGACAGCCTTCTTGATGACAGCTGACAATTTGTCTCTGCCGCATGCTGCTGGTCCGACTTCCACCAAGATCTCACCGTTCCTAGTTTCCCTGACCCCCCTGATTTTTACGCCAAGGGCGTCAGGATTCACCTTTTCTTTCAGGTCTCGAAGGACTTGAGCGTAACTCATACCCTCGGCCGGTTTGATAACAACAGCCTCGGGCCGAGCTCGTGTCTGCACCTTCTTCACCTGCTTCCTGATGTTCGTGTCAGGCCTGCTCTCTCCATCTGGTTTCTTCGGAATCGAGGTCGCGACCGCCTCAGCGTCACGGGTCCTAGGTTTCTTCGTTTTTCGCTTTGAAGAGCTCGCCTCAAGGGACTCAAAGTGGACTCCCGACCTCGCTTCCCATGATGGGCAGCGGGAGTCTCTATAGCTTCGTCGGCTTGTGTAGCACTATGATTCGAGCCCTTCGTATCTTTGGCCTTCTCCCTTAGGGTAATCGTAGTGAACCAAGCTGTTTTACCTACATTCTCGATCAGATTTCGATACACATCTTCGCTCAGGAGTGACTTCACTTTCAGTATGTTCGTCAATCGTTCAGCTTCTTCTAGCCCTTGCTTAATTGGAAGGTCCATGTTTTTCCCTGTGCTACAGAAATAATTCATCGTTTTGATGACACCTTCTCATTCTTTGAAGAGATCAAATGACTTTTGAAGTGTTCCTTCCATTTTCTCTATGTTCTTCTTATTCGCTGACACTTCCCTTGCATCAAGTTCATCCGTCACCTCCAAAGGACCACCCACTTCCTCACACACGCTTCTGTTAGTTATTTGTTGATCTTGCTCCATGTTATTTCCACGAGTAGCTAGGGAAATAAAAGTCCACCCCCGCAGAGCCCCGCATGCGGGGGTAAGGTCTGCATACTCTAGGATAATACATCTTGGATAATATTTTGTGAAATGTAACAATTTAAATGTTTATGAACATTCAGGATAAACAAATTCAAAGCTTTGGCAATGTCTTGTAGAATAAAACCGTTTGTCTCATTTCAAGAGCTTAAGCCTAAGCTGAGAGTCTGAGTTTAGTCACAAATATTAATAAAAATGTTTGAAGAATGTTTATTGGGAAAATGTGAGCACACCGGGGACGTGATCCCTGAGCCGGGTACCAATGGAAATTTGTCTATGTACTTCTACCGGGGCTTCGATGGTTCGGAACCCACCTTAAACTGTAGGTCCCCTCAGAAAAAGCTGGTATCATACCAAGGTGGGGCCTTATGTCGAGGGGAATAGCCTTGGGTTTAGAAGCCGATTCTGTGAAGACTGGAAAATGAGTCAGCGATCTCCTTGCATAGAGGAAGGCCCTCTCAAGGGACCTCCGCTCGGTGTACACTGGCCGATTTCGAGTGATGAACACACACACATACACTTATATAACACACCAGGACAGTGCTTCGAATCTGTGCATCTACCTGATGACCTCAGAGGGATCGCTCCGTACACCCTAGCCTGCTAGGGAGGCTGCCGAATGGCAGAGTGGGCCTGGCACCTGAGAGGTATAATCTCAGAACGTTGATAACAACGGAAAAAAAACCCACCGAGATCCAAAAACACTCGGCGAAGGATGGCCGGATTCGGAGTACTGCCTTGAGAATAAACACGGGTGTGGTACAATAGGTTTTATAGCTTGAGCGCCAGGGGTTGGGACCTTACGCCCTCCCCCCCTCACCTACATTACAACTAACTAACTAACTAACTTTTTTAATAAGAAGTATTTTCAAAATATGTTTCACATATGATCGGAAAGAACTGTAAAGGAAGTGTTGTCAAATTTTTTAGTTATTTTTCTATGATTGATTTAGTTATCTTAAAATTATCTGTAAATTTAGGAATGATTTGACTCTGTTCAAAATTAATTCCTTTCCGGAACTGTAGGCATAAATGATCTAAATAAATTTACATTTATATACAAAACTGTCTGAGTTTTCAAGGTAAAATAATAATACACGTGCGAGAGATTAAACACTGAATAAATAACTTGCACTGTTGACTAATATTTTTCATATCACCAAACCTAATAAATTAGAATCATACAATCTATTTTTCGGAAAAGGAGAAGACAAATATTCTCGAATAGTACATATACATTATATATGCACCAAATCAGAATATTCATTAGTTACGCTGTCGTAAAAAATTCTGCGTTAATCATTTTCGCCAGCATTTTGAAAAAATGAGGAACATTCTTGCCCTGGTTTTCAGTTTTGTCGTTATTTCTAATTATATTCGTAAGTATTGCAAGAACTTCTCTGATATCTTTAATTTCAAATTTTGAAAATTAAATCTACAAATAAACCTTATTGATAAAAATATCATAGAAAACCTTATACCTACCTCATAAGTTGAAGTGAAGAGCAGAAATTCATTGTGTATCCAAGAAAATTCCAAATATTTGTGTTATATATATAAAAAATATATAATAATATTCTTGACATTTTTTAAAAATAATTTTGCCGTTCCAAATTTTACATATCTTATCTTTCTGAGGGTATTTTGGCGTTTTTGCGTAGAGTAAAATCTGTTTTTGCACAGTAGCAGTTTTAAATTATTATGTAAATAACTACTAGCCAAGAGACTATTCAAAAAGTTGAAAATAACTGTTGTTGTAAACAATTTTCGAGGCTAAATAATAAAATTTAAGCTTCGCTCAGATTTTAATTTTTTGTAATTGCCGGAAAATTGAACTTTTAATTTTTAAGCGATACACTACCATAGACATATATTATTACAAGGGGTTCATGAAATACCGACATTTAAAAAAAATTATAGTCCCCTCTTTCTGCAGGGTTAAATTCGGCATTTGAGTGTTTGCCTAATGGCGATGCTATTCCTGGTGTTCCCCGTCGCAGGAGTCATTCGCCTGAGAGGTCTCCTCCTCCTGCTGAGCCACCTCTTCGCAAGAGGCCCAGGTCGCCTCCTGCTACGAACAGGCCGCCTCCTGCCACGACCAGGCCGCCTCTTGCCAATCCTGAATTGCCTCCTGCTGGGTCCATGACGACACCTGCCTGGTACATGGCTCCTCGTATAATGCTTCCTTCTTCTGACGGATATGGATGTGAGCTTGAGGAGCTTAGATTCATTAGGCTCACTGCCTACGCGAAACCGCAACGGATATTTGAACTTCGAATATACACTTTTCCTGACGATATCGCAATTAAAATAAAAACAGGAATCTCTAGGTATAGGCGTATGGGAAACCAAGAACAAATTGTATTATCAACATCGGATGGTGACGTGTTTGCAATATTGATGAATCCTAATGTTCTTGAAGGAGTGTATTATGGTACTGCTCACACTAAAAAAAGGGCCAAGATAAACATGACAAGTGGCAAGGTTACCATATTGACCCGAAAAGAAGTAACTGAAATTCCAGTAGGTCCGAGCCGTACAATTATGGGGAATTATAAAGTAGAAAATGTAAACCATTCTGTGAAACACAATCTTCAACAAAAACAATGTGAACGAAAATTGGAAACTAAAATATAATATTGTTCATGATCCAAGGTTGGATTGCAATTTTACATGTAACTTATAATCACATTAAAACGTCAATGTATTGTTGCCAATGTATGTTTTATTCTTTTGTTGATACCACAGCCAGTCGTTTTCGGAACCAGATAAAAATAATTAATTCTACAAATTTCTTGAATTCCGTGAATTTCATAGTTTCCGGTATTTCTAGGAATCCGTGAATTCTATGGATTCTATAGATTCCTTGAATTCCCAGAATTCCTTGAATTCCTAAAATTCCTCGAATTCCGTAAATGTTTATTACTGGTAATTATTTGTACCGTTACCGAACATTTTTTTTACCAGCACCAAAAGTGTATACACTTCGTGAAATAATCTTCTGTTTCCAGCGGCCACAATTTTACCGCAAGCTGCACGCTCGGATGTCTATTTCTCACATTTAGCTTGTTTCTGCGATTGTCTTATTAATTTTATGCTTTGAAAAATTGAGCTTCAAAAAATGGGGGTCAAAAAGGGATTTGTCTTTTCTGTATAAGAGGCATACGTTTTTCATTTTTGTATCTCAAATTAAAGCTTGGGTTTTTCTATTCAACAAATTTGAATTTCTGTCGGCTCTGGCGATCGTGTTTGTTCATTGCCAATGTCATTTTTTACAATTCAAACTAAAAGTACGCATCCTAGCGTAAATTGGTTTTGAGAAACTTTGTAGATATAATTTAGGCGAAGAATTTTGTTGAATAAAATGTTATTGTAGCTTGTTTCCTTTTTTCAAGGAAGATAATTATTTTGTTTTCAATATATTTTATAACAAGAGTTTACAACAAATTTATAGATCTTTTTTGGTTGAACAACTTTTGTCTTTTCATTTTTTTCGTCTCTTTTTCCGTTTTTTCCAAAAGATTAATTTTGTATTTTGATTCCTGTTTTTACAATTATAAGAAAATCTACATTTTCTATCTAATTATTATAATTAACAAATTTTGTAGGTCCTTTTCGGGTGGAGAAAAAATTATTAATGACGTAGCTGTTTGTTGGATGATCAACTTTTGTCAATTGATTTTCCTTCGTAGTTTGTGTCGTTTGTCCAAAAATTAAATTAATTTAATTCAATTTAATTAAAAAATTTTTCAATTTCTAATGCTCTTAATTTTCTGATTTTTAATCAAAGAGATAAATTTTCAACCAGAAGCATGAATTTTCAACCTGGAAGTATGATTGTCAACCAAAATATATTAATTTCCGATGAAATTTTCAAAATTATCTGACAAATATTTGAAATTTTGAAGAAATTTACAACCCGATAGTTAAATTTTTAACTAAAGAAATGAATTTTCAACCAACAATATTAATTTTATACCAAAAAAGTTTAATTCTCAATAAAATAGAGGAATTTCCAACCAAATAATTGAAGTTTAAACTGAAGAAGATAAATCAAAACTCAACCAAACATGAAATAATTGAATTTTCAATTGAAAAAATTATTGAAAATTTGTCTTTCTGGATTGAAAATTTAATTAATTTGATCAAATTGTTTATTCATTTCCTCGAAAATTTAACTATATCGTTGAAAATCGTTTCCTTTATTGAACTTTTTTTTTCAATTGAAAATTCAAGTATTCGAGTTGAAGATTCTTCATTTTAGTTGAAAATTCATTTCTTGATTACAAATTTGACTATTTTGTTGAATATTCTATTTTCTGTGAAAGATTTATTTTCTAATTGAAATTGTACGTATTTCATTTTTGGTTGAAAATTTATCTTTTTTAGTTGAAAATTTAACTACTTGGTTGAAAATTGAAGTACTTTGTTAAAAATTCATTTTTCTGGTTGAAGATTTTTGACTTCCGTTGAAAATAATTTGGTTGAAAATTCGTTCTTATTGGTTGCAAATTATCTTTAACCGAAAATCCAACTTATACATTTTTGACTGTGTGTTAATCTTTTTCTGTTAAAAATTCAACTAGGGGGTTGAAAATGCATCTATTTTGTTAAAAATTGGTTGATTTTGGTAGAAAATTATTCCTTTTGGTTGAAAATTTAACTATTTGGTTAATATTCGAACTACTTGTTGAAAATTCATTTTTTAGTTTTTTTTGTCTTAGTTAAAAATTCCTCTCTTCGGCTGGAAATGTAATTATTTCTTGAAAGTTCGTTGTTTTTTGGATGAAAATTTACTTTTTAAATGTAGATTCAACTATTCCAGTCAAAGATTCTTCATTTCAGTTGAAAATTCATCTCCTTGGTTCAAAATGGGACTATTTTGATGAATATTCGATATTTTTGTAAAAACTTCATTTTTTTCACAATGAAAATGCAAGTGTTTTATTTTGGTAGAAAATTCATATTTTTTAGTTAAAAATTCAACTGTCTGGATTAAAAGTTATCTCTTTAGTTAAAAATTCAAATGCTTGGTTAAAAATTCATGTATTATTTTTAAGTTTGTCTTTTCTGGTAGAAAATTAATCTTCTTGGTTGAAAGTTTATATTTTTTTTAAAAATTTAATTATTTGTTTGAAAATTAATTTGCTTTGTATAAAACTAATCTTCTCGATTCCAATTTTATTTTTTTTGTGAGAAATTCAATTCTTTTGTTGAAACATATTCTACTTTGAAGACAATTCAACAATTTTGTGGAAATTTTTTTTTTGTTAGTAGTTCAACGGTTTTGCTAAAAATTCGTATTTTTGGGTTAAAAATTTAACCAGTTTGTTAAAAAATTCAAGAAGTTGGTTGAAAATTAACATTTTCTTAAAAAAAAAACAGTTCTGCCGAGAAGTATCCTTTTTGTTTGGAAAGTTAAAAGTTTTTGTTGAAAATTCGTCTTTTCGGTTGACTTCAACTGGGTTTTTATTTAAAATTAAAATTTGTTCGGGTGAAAACATCAATTATGTATTACATTTTTTATAGAGAATTTGTATCTTTTGGTTAAAAATTAATCTAATTTGTATAAAATTTCACAGTATTGTTAAAAAGTCAATATTTTGTTTAAAGATTCTTCATTTCAGTCAAAAATTCATTACTTTGTTTGAAAATTTAACTATTTTATTGAAAAATCATTGTTTTTGAGGTAAGTATTTATTCTTGAACTGAAAATTTAACTATTTCATTTCTGGTGAAACACTGATATTTTTATTATATTTTTCAGTTGAAAATTCATGTACTTTTTTGAACATTCGTCTTTTTCGATAGAAAATTAATGTTCTTGTTTGAAAAATGCACTGTTTTGTTAAAAATTTAACAATTTTGTTGAAAAATAAAACATTTTAGTTAAAAATTCGCGTAAGTCTAGTTTGTGCGGAGTAATCCATCATAATTTTATGTAATCCAGAGTAATCCTTTATACTCCGGAGTTGTACTTAAAGTCAATTGCAAATATATGTGAGTATGAAGAGCTGGAAAAGAAGAAACTTTTTATGGAAAATGTACTACTTTGATATAACTTTGCCGTTGAAAAAATAGGCTGGAATCTATAAAGATTCCAAATATCGCTTTTTGCTTTAATTAACGTTCTCTAAGTGATAATGTATGTATAATGGATTTATGAGTTCAATAAGTAATTTAAAAAACTATAGGAATTATGTAAAATACATTGAAAATATATTGAGTTGTCACGCAAATCATAGATGTAAACATAGTAAATTCTTGAAAGATGGAATTAAGCTGTCAGAATGATTTTGATTGGTTTGCGAAATTATTTCTTCCCGGATCTTAAGACATAAGTCTCATAAATAAGTCATGATTTGTATATAAATTATCTAAGATTTTCAACAGAAATGGTAACATGCTTGCGAGGGATAAATCGGTGAATAAATTATGTGACGAGTAAAATTCTTCGTGACATTAAAACCAACAAATAACAATTTTACAATCTATGCTTGGAAAGCGATAAGGATCAATATTTCAAAACAGTATATATTCATGTCAAATCAGAATATTCATTAGTTACGCTGTCCTCACAATTCCGCATTAATCAGTTTTGCTAAATTTTGAAAAAATGAGGAATTATTATACGCTGGTCCTCATCTTCGTCGATATTCTGAATTACATTGGTAAGCATTATGAAATTGTAATTCAAAACCTTTGAAATCTCAAAAAAATATTCGCCGTACGACAAGATTTTAAAAAGATTTATTACTGTTCTCGTCAATTTTTACATGAGATGAATGAAAAAAATTGAACTTGACAGAAATTCTTTGGTTGTACTAGATAACACTCAGACAGCGTATCAGATTTTTTTAAATAACATTTAAATAAATTTTCTGCAAACAAAATTCAGTTCAAAGAGAAATTTCTTAATTTTAATATAGGGCCGTTAAATAAAGAAATCAAGTCTTACAAGGCCTATTTACAAGTTTCACAATTCTTTTTTCTATCATGTTGCACAATCGCGTTCTTCCGTTAAAGTTTCGGAACCAGGAATTACAAAGAGTTAAAGTGGAAAGCGAGAAGTTTGACTTGGAAGGAAATCCTACCCCCAACAATTGAAGAAAAAAGGACCGACCCTAAGTCCAGGTGTTTTCCTTTCACCTACTTCAGGGAATTTATTATTTTTAGGAACATGAAGTTTCTCAACTGGCGATTGTCTGAGATCTTTATCTTGTTTCCTAGTAAACCTATGAAGAAATTTCCCCGACTTGTCCTAGCTTCAAAATGAGACTCTACAATGTGGGCCAGAGCAGTTTAATTATTGCGCCCAGCGAGCTTTATTGAGGTATGAAATAAACTTTTACAGGAAGTATCGTGGGAATTGATAACCAGGATCACCAAAATTAACTCTAAATTTATTTTCGGTGGTTTCAGTGCATCAAGTGTCGCACCAGGTGTTTATGGTAAACTTTTACAGGAATTCTCCTGGAAATCGATAACCAGAATCATCAAAATTCGCTCCAAATTCAGTCTAGATGCTTCCCTTCCATCTGGTGTCGCACCAGGTGTAAAAGATAAACTTCTGCAGAAAGTCTCCTAGTAATTGATAACCAGGATGTCAATAATTGACTCTGAATTCAGTGTAGTTGATTCTTGTGCAACAGGTGTCATACCAGACGCTTAAAATAAACTTTTACAGAAAGTCCCCTAGATATTGATATCCAGGATCAACAAAATTAACTCAAAATTCAGTCTAGATGGTTTACGTGCATCAATTGTCGCACCAGGTTTTTAAAATAAACTTTTACAGGGAGTCTCCTGGGAACTGATAACCTGAATCATCAAAATTGACTCTATATTAAGTCTATATGCTTCCGTGCAAATGGTGCCGCACCAGGCGTTTGAAATGAAATTCTGCAGGTAGTCTTCTAGGAATTGGTAACCAGGATCGCCAAAATTAACACTGAATTCAGTCTAGAAGGTTCCCGTGTAACAGGTGTGGCACCAGATGTTTAAAATGAACTTTACAGAAAGTCTCCTAGGAATTGATAATCAGTATCAGGAAAATTGACTCTAAATTCAGTCTAGATGCTTCCCGTGCATCTGGTGTCGGACCAGGTGTTCAAGATAAACTTCTGCAGAAAGTCTCCTAGTAATTGATAACCAGGATGGCAATAATTGACTCTGAATTCAGTCTAGTTCTTGTGCATCAGGTGTCATACCAGATGTTTAAAATAAACTTTTACAGAAAGTTTCCTAGGAATTGATAACCAGGATCACATTTTTTTAAATCATTTTTCAATAGTAATTGTCATATTGACTATATTTATGGAAAATACTACGAAAAAATTCAAAAATTCACATTTCATTCATATATACTACATATGCACTCCTTTACATTAAATTGTAAATCTATTCCATTTTGAAAACCGAGAAACAGATTTTCTCATTTTCCTACAAAAAATTTGAAGACGACTTTTATGAGTCGCTTATGAAATCACAGAAAACACAAAATGTAATCTTTACAGCGATTTCAGAGTAATTTTTACCTGGGAAAAAATTAAATTCAGGTGTTAAGATTTAACCCTTTCCCCCCACATGGAAAATTTTTACCATGCCAACTTTATTGAATCTTGTTTCGTTTCAATGCGAAAAAATTCAACTTTATCTAGTTGAAAATTACCCGCATAAAAATTCGCTTCTATTTTTTCTGTGATGCACATGTTTATATTCAATTGTAAAACTAGTTTATTTTGATAAACGAGCATGAAATAAAATATTGCGACAAGGGGTTCATGACATACAAACTTACCTAAACAAATTTTAATCCTCTCTTGTTGCAGAGTTAAGTTTACAGTTTGAGTGCTTACCTAATGGCGATCCTATCCCTTGTGTTCCTCGTAGCAGAACTCATTTGCCTGAGAGGTCTCTTGCTCCTTTTGAGCCTTCTCTTCGTGTCAGGTCCAGGTCACCTACTGCCAGGTTCATGACTCCTCATGCCACCACATCTATGGCTCTTCCTGCAAGGCCAACGGCTCTTCCTGCAAGGCCAACGGCTCTTCCTGCAAGGCCAATGGCTCCTCTTGCCAGCTCCGAGCCGCCTACTGCTCATATAAGACTTCCTTCTTCTGATGGATATGGATGGGAACTTGAGCAACTGGAATTTATCAGGCTCACTGCCCATACGAATCTGCATCGGATATTTCAACTTCGAAGATACACTTTTCCTGGCGGCATATCAATTAGAAGAAAAACAGGAAGTCGTTCGTATAGTTGGCACAGGCCAACCGGAGAACAAATTGTATTATCAACATCCGATGGAGACGTGTTTGCAATATTGGAGACCCATAATGTTCTAGCTGGAATATATTCTTATGATAGGAGTAGCAGATATATGAGACGGGCGAAAATAAATATGGAAAGTGGCACGGTTACCCAACTAACCCGAGATGAAATCACTGACAGTCCAGTAGGTCATAACCGCAATATCATGAGGAATTATAAAGTAGAACGTGTAAACCATGGTGTAAACCACAATGCTTCACACCGATAATTGAAATAAAAATGTAAAACTAAAATATAATATTGTTTGTGATCCAATTTTGGACTGAAATCTTACATGTAGCTGATGAGGACATTAAAAAGTCAATGTATTATGGTATTGAAGGCTTTAATTTGTTGTCGATGTAACTTATTTGACTAATGAAATAGAAATATCTCAGAATTTAACTAATGAAATAGTATAAGAATTACAAATTTATTTTTCTGTTCAGTTTTATTAAATTTCGTGATGAAGGAGAGTGGAAAAAAGTTATATAAGTGAATGATACTTATTTTTCCATTCCGAAGCCAACACTCGTCAATGCGTAATTCTTTTAAGTTTTACAAGGCCTGTTTACAAGTTTCACAATATTCCTTTCTATCATGTTACACAATCGCGTTCTTTGATTGACGTGTTAGATTTGTGACGTTTTCCATTTCAATAATGTTCTTCAAATTTATGTATACAGACGAATCAAATGGAAAAGCTTATTCGGAAAATCCTCGCGGAAGGTGAAAAAATTATTAATCAGTATATTTTTTCTCTATTGACTCAGGAAATATTTCGACTCTTCGAATTAGCAATTTTCTAATAATCTTTAGAGGCTCATGTTTTTCTAGATGAATTAAAATAGAATTTCACTAAAAGCTGATTTCAAAGGATTTGCAAAGGATTTTTTTACCGAGCGAACCTCAGCATGCAGTGTTATTATTCATTCCTAAGAAACTGAGCATCAAGATATTTTTATTTGAAAGCCAAAATTCCATTCTACGTACAACTGCCAATAATTTGAATTTGTTCATTCTGATTGTTTATACAAAATTCATTAGATTACCAAACATATTATCTCTAAGAATATTTGAAGAAATTCAGACAATTGAGATAAGTCAAAATATGGAAGAACCTTAAATTTAATTTCTGTCGCAGCAAGTCTGTGACCTGAACTCGATGTAAACTTTATTTGTTCATTTTTTTTCTGTGATATAAAACGCTTATGGGATGCACTCGTTTATGTTCAATTGTGAAACAATTCCATTTTGAGAGCCGGCAAACCGTTTTTGTCATTTTCCCATACACAATTTGAAATCGAATTCCATGAGTTGCTTATGAGATGGACACATTTATATTTAATTGTAAAACTATTCTATTTGACGAGACAAGCATAAATGAAACATTGCCGCAAGCGGTTCATGAAATATCAACGTTCTTCGAAAAAATTGTAATCCTCTCTCGTTGCAGATTTAAGTTCACTGCTTGAGTGCTTACCTAATATTCCTTTTGTTCCTCGTGGCAAAAATCACTCGCCTGAAAGGTCTCTTCCTCCCGCCGAGCCATCTCTTCGTGACAATTATGAAGAAGTACAAAATAGAACATGTAATGGGTCTTGTAAATCACAATCCTCTAGACAATTATTTTGGATAAAAATGCAAAACTTAAATATAATATTATTTGTGAGCTAAAGTCGGTTTGAAACCTTACATATAGCTGATAAAAACTCATCTTTAAAAGTCTCACTTCTCTCTAAATGTATATCATATATTATTATACTTTTGTCATCTGGAGACATATCTCGGACGTACTGGTTTACAAACATCTGAGAACACATTAAGACATAAAGTTTACAGAAAACTCAAACATACAAACAGATGCCTCCTCCCACCACCACCTACCTCAAAAGCAATCAGTCATCAACTCCTTAGTATAGATAGCTGTCTCCATAACAGATACAGATAACTTACACAAGGAACTACAAAATGTTAAACAAATCCTAATACAAAACGATTACTCAAGCAAACAAATTGATCAAGCAATACAAAATACAAGCAACAAAAAAATGTGAAATCCTATAACAATAATTCACCAAGTTTACAGATAAAAATATGTCACTTGATGCACACTTACTTCAGCTCGTTGCAAGCGAAAAAATTTGACAAGCGCGTAGCAAGCCACTTCGAGTGAAAAGCTCTGATATTACCGCCAAGATACTTCTGGTTGAAGACAGTACTTGTAATATTCGGAAATGATGACCTTAGAAATAAGAAGATGAAGTATCGCTCTATACTATCCTGAAGAAAGTGCGAAAGAATCGCAGATTATTTACATCGTAGTCCACTGCAAAACGAAAATCTGATGACAGATCGATCACAATCGTTATGATCAAATCCGGAGCGAATGTGCCACTTTGAAAAAGCTCACGAAGTCTGTCGACGCCGTGCGTTATTAAATGTAGCGAGCTAAGACTTGCGAATAAAGAGTTCAGGGCGCAGAAGCGAATAAACGATTGTAGAGTGAATTTAAAAACTGCTTTCACTTCACAGATCATTCCTGAAAAGTCCCACAGTTTATGGGCTCCTGGACACGCATCCAGTGTGCGTGAGGATCATCCGGAGAACTATCCAAGCAACTAGAATACTAGATATGCCACAAGAGAAAAAGGGCACTGATTAGAGGATGAGATTAGATAGAAAATATCTTTCTTGGTGCGACTCACGGGTATTGTTTGCTGCCCGTGCATGCGAACATACTTTTGAGCCTCTATAAATAAATAATGTAACGTGGTGGTTTGCCACTCGTTGCTGATCCTTCCCCCAGACCTAACAATCGGTACAAAAATATCCACGGCCGGCACTGACTCGAAATGATTTAATTAAGGAATGAGAATGAGAGAATCTGTATTGTAGGAATGAATGGAAAAGAGGTTGGATAGGTCAGGGATTAGGTATAGTTAGTTAGTTACTTTTATTTTTTTAGATAAATGTACATTTGAACCAGATCAGTTTAGAAACCGGGGAGAAGTTAATCTGAGGATTTTTCATCCTACCTTGAATCTGGGAGTTAGAAAATGAGAATCTACAATAATAATCCTGAGAAGAAAGAAGAACTGCTGTCAAACTGTCACTCCACCTCACTCAAACCCCCCACGGAACACTACAACAAGTTTCGACGCACTGCTGATTTTAACACTGCACTTTTGGGACACACTGCTATCTAATAACGGGCCCGTCCAACAATACCTTTCGGCTCGAGTCAAATAATCTATACTCAATAGGATAAAACCACTACTCACGACGTACGGGACCATATTCTTTCCGGCACACGTCAAAAACAAACTGGCGCAGCCATCTTGCCAAAAGTATCGAGCCGGCTTACCACCAGGGGGACACCCAACCGGATGCCCAACCGGGGAACAACCGGGGAACAACCGGGGAACAACCGGATGCAGAGAAAGAGGGAGGCACCTGACGAGAGGGAAATTCTGGCGGGACTGATGGAAGTGGGGAGACCGAGAGCAGCGGAACGCTCGACAGACCAGTGTCGGCCGTAGACGGGATACTTTGTTATCGAATTTTATCGAACCTTTGCCACGGAGCAAGAGAAGGAGGATTTGTCGGATTAAAGAGTACTTCTTGGATTCAAGGTAGGCGTCACAGACATTTGGTCTATTCTTACCTCCAGATTTTCTTTTGTTTCTCGTCATGAGCCGCGGTCGAATTTAGTATTCCTTTTTTTGTTTTTGAGGATTAGCAATTATTCTTGTTTGACTTCTTGAGAGTAAATATGTGTGAGAGAGGTAGTGATTTGAGTCAGTTCTGAAATTATGGATCTTAGTAAGCAAATTCTAGTATTCTTGTTAAGCAAATTTCTGTGTTATAATTAAGCAAATTTTAGTGTTCTTGTCAAGCAAATTTTAGTGTCCTATTTAAGCAAATTTTGGTGTTTGAATGAACCTACTATTTAAAGTGTTTGTTTTTAAAAGGAGAGTGTCATGATGTTTTCTCGCCCCCACTAATCCCTCTACTCTTCTGGCCAGGGACCTTTTATTTTGAGTTTACAGTTTAACATTTAATTGCTTTCTTTTGAATGACGCTATCAGAGCGTCTGGCGCCTGACAAGGTAGGTGATGTAAATTAGTTAAGTTGCATTACCTAAGACGCCAGTTTATCCACTAATTTCCCTTTTTGTCGCTTACGAATGAAATTAGTGTTACAATGAATCGATAAATTAAAATTTCATATTTTAAAGCATTTTTACGTCTCAATCGTGTGCGAAACTATAAATGTTGCCGACGTTTCGTGAACATTGCAGTTCACTTCTTAAGGGCAGGACCTGAGACTGTAGTTTCAGGTTATGTTGTTCTTATATATGTATTCTCAATAAAGCCTGTGATTGCCAGAGCGCCCCATGGTGGGGA
The DNA here is from genome assembly GCA_932178445.1 of Andricus quercusramuli. Lineage (NCBI taxonomy): Eukaryota > Metazoa > Arthropoda > Insecta > Hymenoptera > Cynipidae > Andricus > Andricus quercusramuli. The sequence continues at coordinate 114,326 of CAKNXH010002041.1, read as the reverse complement.
CTGGTCGAACTTGATTGGTCAATCAAGTCTTTTTTAAAAAACCTGGGAGGACGGAAAACCAAGTCGGATGGCGTGGAATGTTTTAGCCGGTTTCTCCAATATAGACTTTGCCACATAAAAAGGGTTTTTATATACTATTGGATCATTTAAAGGTTCCTTTTTATCTTCAAAGTTGTTTAGAAGTTGTCCTACTCTTGCAGGTGGCTTCAATATATTTTGGATGTTGTTTCTGTTGAGAATTCTTTCTATTTGTTTGTTCCTGTAATTGCTTCGTATTAGGGTTTGTTTAACATTTTGCAGTTCCTTTTGTAAGTCATCATTATCTGTTATGTAGACAGCTCTGTATACAAGAGGGTTGATGACCGGTTGTTTTTGAGATGGGTGGTGGGAGGAGGCATGTGGGTATCTGTTTGTATGGGTAGGTTTTCTGTAAACTTCATGTCCCAACGTGTAATAAGATCTTTTGTAAAATAGTACGTCCAAGGAATGCAATTTTCCGTTTTGTTTAATTTTCCATGGTGAACTTGATATTATTACGGTGTAACTGATTTATGAAATTGAAGAACTTGTGTAGTTCTTCCAGTCCATGCCTCCAGATGACGAAAGTGTCGTCAACGTAACGGCACCAAAATTCCGGTTTAATCCACATAAACAACAGTCCACTCAGACCGATCGTCAGCGCAATAAACTCACCAACTTACAACCTAGCACGCTTTCTCGCCCAAAAACTTAAGCCTTTCACAGGACACTCTATCACACACATCCAAAACTCTTTCGACTTCAACAGAAAGATACAACAGATTCACATTCAACCCCAAGACATCCTAGTAAGTTTCGACGCAGTATCTCTCTTTACGAAAGTACCAATCTCTGATACAATCGATGTTATTAAATCCTTTGCAAACTTCCCCTCTAATCTAACACCTTTGATAGAACACCGTCTAACTAATACCTACTTCTCTTTCAATAACCACTTCTACGAACAAACCGCAGGAGCAGCAATGGGATCTCCAATCTCACCTGCAATATCCAGCATCTTCATGAGAAATCTAGAAATTAAAATCTTGGGCAAATCGAAACTTGAACCTGAATTCTAGTGCCGTTACGTTGACGACACGTTTGTCATCTGGAGACATGGACATGACTCCTTGCACCACCACCCATCTCAAAAGCAATCAGTCATCAACTCCCTTCTATACAGAGCTGTCTCCATAACAGCTGAAGATAACTTACAAAAGGAATTACAAAATGTCAAACAAATGCTACCCATCCTACCCTACATCCAAGGTATTACAGACACTCTGGCCAATCACAGGCATCATTGAGAATACATATATATAAAGACAACATAACCTGAAACTGCAGTTTCAGCTCAGCCCTGAAGAAGTGAACTGCAATGTTCACGAAACGTCGTCAACATTCATAGTTTCGCACACGATTGAAACCCGAGGAAGCTTTAAAGTTAAAAATTTTAATTCATGATAATGACTCACCGTGAAAGCATTGAATCTACTAGATAGATCAATCATTTGTAGCTCCTCTATTTGGATACGTTATTCTTATACCTTAACATTGTTCATTTCTATACTGATTTTCTTATAATGATTTTCTATAATTATTTTTCTGGAATCGCAACAAAATTATAACTAATTCATAATAGGAGAATTATTTTAGGTCCATTTTGAATTTCTTACGATATCTTTTCGTGAGGGGTGAACTACATTTTAAAAGTAATAATTTTTGTAGCTGCTGTAACCTAGAAAATGTAACTAGTTACCAATTTGTTACTCATTTCAGTAAGTTACTTCGTTATTACTATCTTTACAAAAAAGTAACTAGTTAAAAGACACTGGCTATTTCCCATCACTGCTTTCTTGTTTCCTGAAAAGTGAGGCTGGAGAATTCATAAAAGATTGAGGCGTTGAGAGCCATAAGACACTGCCACTTTTAATGTTTGGCTGCTTTTCACCGTCACCTGAAATTGTGGAGAGTCAGACTTAGTTTATTTTTCTTTTGTTACTTGATTGATTTTCGGGGAAGGGGCTGCACCTGAAATAAAACTGAAAGCTCTGCGCGTAGCATGAAGGTTAGCGCCGAGCATGTAGAAGGGAACCTTTTCCCACGACTTTATACGCAATTGAGTAAGAAATTGGTTCTCACTTTATAATTATTATGTTTCTTAAAAGTTCAGCTCAGTTCAAGTGAAGCTTTCGTAGTGAGATGTTGTCATTCCAATATTTATACATTCTCTCATAAGGCTGGTAATTCCTGACTTACTTTTGTGATCGCTATTTGATTCTCGGCTTTTTCTTCCACTCTTCGAGTGGAGTTTTTTTATGCCATAGAATAAACACTTTCCTTCGCAAGTAAAATTTGGCTGTGGTTATTTGAACCCCAATACACTCTACTAGCAATTCAGTGACTGATCAACGCTCGGACGAATGTATTTATCAGTTACTTGCAGTATTTTGATTTAATGTCAGGAAAAAAAAACAATATTACATTTCATGACTACATTTTTTAAATTAAATTAATGGCGTGATGGTGAATATATGAATGGTGAATTGTGATTTATACGTGACTTGAACGTATCACTTGAAAACGCTTCGTGATTTGGCTATTCGAGCCTAATGGAGTTTCATTGACTAATTCTGGGGTCAATTCAAAAACTGACCCGCTTCTCATATTTATACCCGCCCGTTTTCCATCGTGATTATATATTCCACAAAGACATGTATTAGTTTCAATTATTGTAACGATGTCGCCAGTGGATGTTGGTAAAAAAATGTAGTTCTTCAGTTGGCATGGGCAGTGGGACGATGGTCGTGGGGGTTAAGGCGTAGGCTTTGAACCCACTCCGTCGGCTTGCGGGTTCGATTCCCGCCTCGCACTCTGGAAGAGTCTCGGTGGCCCATGCGGTGAACACTTGCCTAGCAAGGGAGTTGTTCATCTCCGGAGAGTCGTGGGACCGGTACCTCTAGAGAAAAAGGTTCTCTAAGTACTTAAGGCTGTTGCTCTTGGTGGTTCGGAACCCACCTTAAACTGTAGGTCCCCCTCCCACCACCAAGTATGTGTGTGGGAGGTGTGTGAAGGAATAGGGAAGAGATACAAGAACAATGTAAACCCTCAGGGGACACATTAGAAGCTTCCATTCCAAGATCCAGTTGGCATGGGCTTAAAATTATTACGTCCTAATCCGCGCAATTGAATTGGTTTATTGGCAGGAAAAGTATATCTCCGAATTTCGAAATGCCGGTTCGGATTCCCGTTGGGGGCAAGCCGAAGAAATACAAATTGCCAAAGTTCATATCCAAGTATGGTTGAAGAGCGAACTGGTTACTCAACTCTGCAACAAGAGAGGATTGAAAATTTTTTGAAGTACGCTGTTATTTTAAGACTGCCGTGTGGCAATATTGTGAGGCGAGTGTATAGAAAAAAAAGAAAACTGGTTTCTTGTTTCTTGAAATGGAACAGTTTTACAATGAAATATAAACGTGTACATCTCATAAGCGTTTTATTCGATTTACCTAAATTGTCTGAATTGCTGCAAATATTCCTTAAGTTAATGTGTTTGATAATAATTGGTGAAATATGGAGATTAAAATTTTTATATACAATGAGGATAAATACATTTCAACTTTCGGCAGTTTCACGTAGAAGAAAAATTGACTTTTAAATTAAAATATTTAAAAACTGAGTTTCCTAGGAATACATGACAATAGTGCATGCTAAGATTCACTTAATGGAGAATCTTTCGCAAGTAAGCCACCGATTTGGTAGGCAAAAGTCCATCCATTTTCCAATTATAGAGTTTTTATAGAGTTTGATCGTCTACAAACATTTTAATTGTCATATTTTTTTTCAAATTGTACTATCCAAGACGTATTATTTTTAGCAATATCTGTAGCAGGGTGGCACTTGAAAAATAAAACTCGAATTTTCCAAAACGAGACCCGTCCAATCTTTTTACTCGAATTGTTCAAAATTCTCCAACAAAGTTTGTTATTCTAATTTAAACTAAATAGATTACGAGCCCAAAATTTCACCTGTCCAAAATATTGAACGTTACGTTTTCATTTATTCGATTTCTATCATTGTCATTTGGTTACAAGGTATTGAATTTTGATGTGAAAATCACTATTGAATACCTCTTCTATGGGTCGCGTCAAATCTACCGTTCCTAATGGTGGGGAACTTATTTTCCCTTCGCAAGGAAAAGGCAAGTGCCGTGAGGAGGCCCAAGAACTTTGGTGGAATGCGACGAACCGGAATCTACAACGAGAACGACCCTGATGGGTAAAAGTTCATGCAAAATATGGTGGAAGTCTGTTACCTGAACTCCATGTAAACTTTATTTCTATTTTTTTCTGTGGTATAAGACGCTTATAAGATGCACTCGTTTATATTTAATTGTAAAACTATTCAATTTTTCGAAACGAGCATAAATAAAAAATTGCTGCTGTGTCAGGTCCAGGTCGCTTACTGCCAGGTGCATGACGCCTCCTGCCACATCTATGGCTCTACCTGCAAGGCCAATGACTCCTCATATTAGGCTTACTTCTTCTGACGGACATGGATGTGAACTTGAGCAAATAACGTTTATTAGACTCACTGCGTATGCAAATCTGCACCGGATATTTGAACTTCGAAGATACGCTATTCCTGGCATCATCTTATTGTGACATTTTTGCAATATTGGAGACTTATAATGTTCTTGTTGCAATTTTTACTTATGATAAGAGCAGTAGATACTATGAATAGGCAAAAATAAACATGGGAGGCGGCACGGTTACCCATTGACCCAAGATGAAATCAATGAAATTCAATTAGTTCCCATCCCTACAATCATGAAGAATTATGAAATAGAACATGTAAACCGTTGTGTCAACCAGAACCTTCGATACAAATAATTAAAATGAAAATGCAAAACTAAAGTATAATATTATTTGTGAGCCAAAGTCGGATTGAAATCTTACATATAGCTAATAAGAACTCATCTTTGAAAGTTTTACTTTTTTCTACATGTGTATTCAATGATAGTTTGACTGATAATGAGCAAAATCAATCTTATTTAGATTTAGAGAGATATGATGAAAATAGGACACTTTCAGACAGAAAGTGTTTGTTGTTATCAGTGGAGAGAAATAAATATATTCTTCCAACTAGTTACTTTTCTTGGTAACGATAGTGGTAACGAAGTAAATTCTATAAGTGTGTAAACAATTGGCTACTAGTTACATCTATTGGTTACTCTCAAAAAGTAGTTCAGAAGTAATTTCTTACGACGATCAATACATTTCATTTTATTGTCGAAATGCTGAATGATTTTACGAAGCCGTAAGTTCTTCATAGCACAAATAATAATCAAAAAGTTAATGATAATTATTCTTATAAATAGTTTCTGTCGCATAATATTCAAATTTCTGTTTTTTCAGATTTTAATTGCCTCTAATTGCTTTAGCTGTCCTAGATATTCCTAAAAATAACACACCACTGATATATAAGATAAAACCACTTCAAGTAATAAGAGCCAAGCATGCTCTCAACAACAATGATTGCGAGACTTTCAAGGCTTATCGTGACACCACTTTTTTAAGAAAGGAAAAATGCACAATAAACAACTTTTTTCTTCTGTGTATGTTCAAGTTGTAATTAAAGTTAATTGCGAATATATATGAATGCAAAGAGCAGAGAAAAAAACATATTTTTCTGAAAATGTAGTGTTTTGTTAAAACTTTGTTTTCTTTATATAGACTTAAATCTAATAATAAATGTAAGCACAGTAAATTTGGGAGAAACTCTGCTTTATCCTGCTTTTTCACATCTTTTTAATTAGCTCTAGAACAAATTTAGATTGGATGCACATATCCCAATGGTTTTGATTTGTTTAAAATTTATTCCTCTTCAGATCTTTAGGCATGATCTGAATTAATATAAATAATAATTATTATGAAAATTTAGTAGGAACAATTTTCAGAATAAATGTAAAGTATATTACACGTAAAATCAGAATATAAAAATTCTTCTTAAAATTCTCCGTTAATCAGTTTTTCCTGAATTTTGATAAAGAGAGGAACTTTTGTACTCTGATCTCCATCATGGTCATCAGAATCTTTTTTAACCTTCTAAAGCTTCTTTAAATTGAGTCGAACGTTTCACAAACTTTTTTTAAATTCTATGAAATTGCAGAAATCGGCTCAAAGTCTTCCAGATTCTGTTTTGATAATTTTGGGAATGTTTTGAAATGTTTTTAAATAATCTCTTAGAATTGATTTTTAAAAAAATCTGGAATTTTGCCAGGCATCGTAAGAAAAATCTTTCATTATTAACACCGTTCAAAATCCTTTAAAAACTTCATAATAAATTCTGAAGTCTTCGAGAATCTATATTCTATATTAAATTGTTCGAAATCTTTTCATACTTTGAATTACTTGTGAAATTCTTTCAAAACTTCCGATTTTCTCTTTGCTTCCGAAAAATGATGGCTGGGACTTTGAAATAAGATTCAATCCTTCAGTATCATAATACACTGACTTTTTATTATAATTACCAGCTACATGTCAAATTACAACCTTTGGATCACGAATAGTATCATGTATTAATTTGATATCTTCCTTTTTCAATTAATGATGTGGAGGATTGAGGATTACACGAGGTTCCACATAATCTTGCTTATATTTCATCATGATTCTGTTGCTGGGCCCCACTGGAGTTTCATTGATCTCATCTCGGGTTAATATGGTAACCATGCCGCTTCTCATGTTTTTCTTGGCCCGTGCCATACGTCTATGACTCTTATCATAACTATAAATTCCAGCAAGAACGTTATGAGTCTCCAATATTGCAAACACGTCACCATCGGATGTTGATAATACAATGTGTTCTTCGTTTGGTATGCCCTTGTATTGTGAACTTGTGAGTCTAATTTTAATTGATTTATTGTCAGGAAAAGTGTATCTTTGAAGTTCTAATATCCTGTGGGGATTCGAATAAGGAGTGAGCCTATTAAATCTAATATGCCGAAGTTCCCATCCATTTCCGTCAGAAGAAGGAAGTATTATAGGAGGAGCCATGGACCTGGCAGTAGGCGGCTCGGAGCTGGCAGGAGGAGCCATTGGCCTGGCAGAAAGAGCAGTAGAGCTGGCAGGAGGAGTCATGCACCTGGCAGTAGGCGACCTGGACCTGACATGAAGCGAAGGCTCGGCAGGAACAAGAGACCTCACAGGCGAATGATTTCTGCCACGAGGAATATTAAAAATAGGATCACCATTATGCAAAAACTCGAACTGTGAATTTACTCCTGCAACGAGAGAGGATGAGAATTTTTTTAAAGTACGTTGGCATTTTATGACTCTTTATAGGAGTATTGTCAAGCGAATATATAGATAAATAAAAAAAACGGTTTCTAGCGTTTGAAAATAGTCTTAGAATTAAATATGAAAATGTGCATCTCATAAGCGCTTCATTAGAGTCGACTTCAAGTTGTGTTAAATTGGTGGATTTAGACAAGAGTCATGAAGGGGAAAGTTTTCGAGTCACAGAATACGAATTTTATGGGGTTTCCGGGTCACGAAACACGAATTTGGTATCAAAATTCGAATAATTATGAAGTTGATTAAAATGGTGAAGATTTTATGTTATTGGTTGATTTTCATGAAGCCTGGCAGCGACTGACTACTGTAACGTATGGAACTGATTGTGCACCATATCTTGCAAACCGAGTAATCGAGCAATTATCTAAAGATAAAGGACCTGACTTTCCATAAGCTAATTGAATCCCGGAAAATAATGTTACGCCGATGACGTGTTATTTGGCGCTGAAGAATTTGAGAAAGCCGTAGCTATAAGATCCCAAGTCTCCTAGTTTTTGGTTCGAGAAGGTTTTCACCTACGAAAATAGGCGTCTAATGTTGATCAATGGCTACTTAATTATCCTCCTGGCAATCATGGAAGAGCCGTTGCATTTTTTGCTGGAAAGGATATTTAGTTGGAAGATTTATATGTTTAGGATATACACTAGGATCCAACTTCAGATAGTTTTCGAATAAAAGGATTAAGCGCGAGCCATCGAACAACCTACGAAACGACAAATTCTTCCGGTCATGGCCAAACTTTATGATACTTTAGGGTGGCTGTATCTGGTTATCGTTCTAGTTAAAGAATAGTGAATTTCCTACAATCGTTTATTATTCAACACTTATGTTTTTAATTTTCATTTGTTCTAAAGATACCTTGATGATTAGCTTGTTCGTTACTCATCCCAAAATTCGTCAGGAAGTCCCTCGTTGGCGGCCGCATGCTTGATGACATTTCTGTGAAAAGACAAGAAAGATTCATGAATCTGCGGCATTGAATTGCTACCAAGTAAAGAAAAAGCGCGTTTTTTATTTGAATTATTCAGAAACATACAACTTTGAAAAGTTTTGAAGAAGAACGAGATTGTGTAACATTCATTCGTATTTGCACGGGATTACATCAATGCCAGAAATACATATTTACACAGCTTATCTATTCTACCTTACTTGAGAGTCACAATTCAAATTAGAAATCTTTTTTCTGAAAGAAAAAGTTACGCGGAAATTACAGGGTAATCAAATCAGTAATTGATTAAAATACCCTGCAAGTCCCTGGTTTTTTTATTTTATCTTCCTGAGAAATATGTTTCCACCGAGAATGTAGAAAACTTCAAAAGTTTCGAGTTTTAAAGATAAAAGGTTCATACTTTGGTTCCGAAACTTTAATATTTGGCAAAGGCGATACAAATTGATACATTCCAGTAGAAAAAATAATACTAATAATAATAATGTTTCATAACCGGACAGAGTAGTTGGTAGTGAACATTTATTAATGTGCGATAGATAAGTACCAACGCACTTACTGTAAAAAAGAAAATTTGGAAAATGATATCAATTTATTCTCTACTCACCAATAGAATTAAGAATGACGTCCAATGCTAAGACCAGTGCATACAGAATCCTCATTTTTCAAAATTTTGGCAAAACCAATTATGTAGAATGTTTAGAACAGCCTAACTTATGAATATTCTGATATTTCTCTTACATATACTGTTCCCAGATATGCGTGTTTTCCCCTTCTCGAGCACAAATCGCATATATGCATAATTTCAGGACTTTGTGTCTTGAACATTTTTTATGATTATTGTATAATTTATTTAGTTGGAGTTGAACTTTTGCACGTGTATAATTATTTCACCTTGGAAAGCTCAAAGAACTTGATAATGTATAAAGAGTGAATATGTAATCGCTCATAACCAATTTTTTTTCAAGCAAGTCTTTTACGTAATTAAAATTCATCCAAGATCACAGGTTAGATAGGGCTTCTTTCTTCTGAAATAATAATAAACAATATCGTTTTACCATAGATTTATAATTTCGAAAAACAAAAACCATTTTTTTACTGAAATTAACCGATAATAAGTTAAAAGTGACTTTAAAACTAAGTGTGGGACTCTTAAATTTTCTTTCTTCAATTATTTTTGGTTTTAGCCTAATTATGAAAGCTTTAGCGCGAACTGTAGTAAAGAATGGTATTCATAGTTGACAATCACAAGATGAGTAACTGAATTAAAAATAATAGGAAATAACCCCAAAATCACGGATTTTCAGCAAAACAGTGAAATCCTTAAACCGAGCTCATTGATGCTTCGCCACGCGGTTGCATTTTCTAATGAAGAAGGTGGAATTTTCACCAAAATAACAGTTTTAATACAGAGAGATAAATTATCAACAAAATACATGCATTTTCAAGCAATAATTCAATTTTTATCTAAAAAATATCAGTTTTGAATCCAAAATGGAATAGATAACCCAGGTGGGGATGTTATCTTGAATACTGTGGACAAAGCACTGATATTTTTTGCAATCAAAACAAAAATAGATTTTCAAAAAGCTAATTCAATTTTCAATCAAAACGATGAATTTTCAAATAAAACTGTAAATCTCAAACCAAAAGATTGATTTTCAATGAAGATGTTCAATCTTCAACCAAATAGTCGAATATTCAATTAAAAAATATGAATCTTCGACAGAAAATATAATTTTCAACCACATAGTTGAATTTTCAACAGAAGATTTCATTTGCCAAACAAAAAATACGGATTTTTGATGAGGCTGTTGAATCCTCCTTCAAAACAGGTTCATTTGCAATTTGAACATTCGTGTTTTTTATAAACAAAGGTTCAAATTTCTGCTAAAAGAGTGAGGAGTTCAAATTCTGAACCTAGGATCGACATCAGTGGGCTTGAGTTATATCAACCCCCGGCAAGTTATATTTTCGGCAAGTAACATTCGTGGCAAGTCACATTGAAGCAACCCTCATTTCCAAAAATATGGAGTACACAAAAAATTGTTAAAAATGCGTTCATTTTCAAATGTCAAATCTTTGGTTCGAAATATTTACTTAGATGATGTCTGAAAAGAAGAAAATCGCTAAAGCAGATGGAATATTCTGCAAAACCACTACACGCTCATCTTCATAGATAAAAAATAAAAATCTCGTTTTTTAAACTAAAATTTCTTAAAGGGAAATATCCAAGCATACTTTTCAGATGACATTGTGATGACAGTGTGAGTACCTAGGAAGGGCAGATTTTTTTATCTGGTTCCGAAAAATACTAACTGGGGCATTCACAAAAGAGAAAAGCCTTTAGTACCATAATTCATTGACTTTTTATTGTACTTACAATTTATGTGTAAGATTCCAATCCGAATTTGAATCACAAACAATATTATAGCCTAGTTTTACATTTTTATTCAAATGAATGGTGTAAAATTATGATTTGCATGACGGTTCACATGTTCTACTCTATATTTTCTCATGATTCTGTGGCTAGGACCTACTGGAGTTTGATCTATTTCATCTCGGGTTAATAGTGAAAGCATGCCGCTTTCCATGTTTATCTTCACCCGTCTCATACCGTTTCTATAATTAATATATATACCACTCAGAGCATTGGTACCCTCCCATATTGCAAACACGTCACCATCGGATGTTGATAATACAATTTGTTCTCGGATTGGCATAGGCTTATACGAAGAACTTCCTGTTTTTGTTTTGATTGATTTATCGTCAGGAAAAGCGTATCTTCGAAGTGCGAATATCCGGCTGGGATTTGCATAAGCAGTAAGCCTAATGAATCTAATTTGCTCAAGTTTCCATTGATATCTGTCAGAGGAAGAAAGCCATATAGAAGGAGCCATGGACCTGGCCATGGGCGGCTCGGAGCCTGCAGGAGGAGCCATTGGCCTTGCAGGAAGAGCCATAGATGTGGCAGGAGGAGTCATGAACCTGGCAGTAGGTGACCTGGACCTGACACGGAGAGACAGCTCGGCAGGAGCAAGAGATCTCTCAGGCGAATGAGTTCTGCCACGTGCAACACGAGGAATAGAATCGCCATTAGGCAAAAACTCGAAATGTGAAGTTAGTTCTGCAACAAAAGAGGATTAGTATTTTTTTTCGAGTATATTGGCTCATATACTGAGAGTGCGCCCCTCATGCTGTTTGTCACGCTTGACTGAGCATTGCCTCTCTCAGACCCGTGGTTGCCCTTATCACAAAATTGCGAAGCACATCAGTTCTGGGAACCCACAACAACAGTTTACTTAAATCAACGTTCAAGTGTGAATGGAGCCTCCAACGTATAGGAAATTCAATATAAGGAAGTCATTATAGACCCACATTGATTTTTCTATAAAATTTTTTCGTAAGGGGTCCATTTTGTGAAAGAGCATTTATTAGTAGGTGCTTGGTGAAACAGTTATGGTTATTATTGTATTCTACAGAAATATCTTATGAAACGGCATCCATTAAATAAGAAAGAGCCTACAAAAACGTGCTCAATAAACAAATATTTTTTCGAAAATTTTTCTTTTAAACATTATGAACAAGGTTACATGCGTGTAAAATATTTCCTGGTACAAGAGATTAATTGTTTCAAACAATAACTATAAGAACTGTTCAATAATCAAGACTTCTATTTTCAATTTTTATTTGTACTAGGGTTACCTTGATGATTAGCATTTTCGTTACTCATCCCAAAATTAGCCAGAAAGTCCCTTGTTTTGGGTGGCATACCTGATGATATTTCTGTGGGAAGGCAAAAAAGATACATGAATTTGAAATTTGAAAAATGTATGACAAATAGTAAAAGAGTAATTCTATTATTCCATTTTACTCCGTATAAGTTAGTAACAGCCTATCAACGATTCGCGGTAAGGAATCGCCAACAAGTGAAAAAAAGTGCTTATTCATTGAAATTAATAAGAAACCTATAATTGCGAAAAGTTTAGTCAAACAGCGCGCTTGGGTAACATGTTAATCCAGGTATACAATTTGTATTGGAAAAACTATAAAACACTTATAAAGATTATTAGGCCCTGAAAACCCATCAAAGTATTATACTTAAGTTTCTAAAAAATATACAAATAATTGTTCATTATCATAGAGTTCAGATAGTATTTCACATAAATTCTATCTTGAAATCGGATAAAAACGCTGCAGCACGTTTATCTACTCAAAGATAAAATTTATCTGACGAAAGATAAAATTTATCTTGCGAAAGATAAAATTTATCTGGCGGAAGATAAATTTTTTTCACGAAAATATTTATGTCAAATGAAAAGAGCGAATAGGTTCACCAAAATTCGGTGGGCCTAGATCCAAAATTTTCGGTGGGTCTGTGAAACCTGGAAAGGACGGTTATGTTTGCTGAAATCCTCGAGGATCAACTGCCTGACTCGAGTATTTCCTTGAGAAATTTGAAAATCCTGGCGGCATTCTTTGGTTAAATCACCTTCGAAAATCACGTGAGGGTCTTATCAATAGGGCTGACTTACTGAACTCTTCGCAAATATTTTGAAAATCCATTTCCCCTTATTACAAACAACACTTTATTTAAATGATTCAAACCAAAAAAAAAACATTAATCTACATTTACACGATATATAGACTGCACTTAGGTTACCTTATAGTGCTTGTTTACAAATTTAAAAGTCTTCATCAGAGTCGACAGAAACTAAAGGTTCGTCCAACAGAAGTAAAGGACTGAACTTGGCTTCTAAACCCTGGCCGGTTAGAGCTTCTGCGATGCGGAGGACAAGGACACTCAGCCAAGTTCAGTCCTTTACTTCTGTTTGACGAACCTTTAGTTTCTGTCGACTCTGATGAAGACTTTTAAATTTGTAAACAAGCACTATAAGGTAACCTAAGTGCAGTCTATATATCGTGTTAATGTAGATTAATGTTTTTTTTTGGTTTGAATCATTTTAATAAAGTGTTGTTTGTAATAAGGGGAAATGGATTTTCAAAATATTTGTGAAGAGTTCAGTAAGTCAGCCCTATTGATAAGACCCTCGCGTAATTTTCGAAGGTGATTTAAACAAAGAATGCCGCTAGGATTTTCAAATTTCTCAAGGAAATACTCGAGTCAGGCAGTTGATCCTCAAGGATTTCAGTAAACATAGCCGTCCTTTCCAGGTTTCATAGACCCACCGAAAATTTTGGGTCTAGGTCCACCGAATTTTGGTGAACCTAGCCGCTCTTTTCAGTTTACATAGGCTCACGCATTTGACATTAATATTTTCGTGGAAAAAATTTTATCTTCCGCCAGATAAATTTTATCTTTCGCAAGATAAATTTTATCTTTTGTCAGATAAATTTCATCTTTGATTAGATAAACGTGCTGCAGCGTTTTTATCCGATTTCAAGATAGAATTTATTCTTGGGATTTACTGTGAATTGATTTTTCACTTACCAATAGAACTAAGAATAACGTAAAGTGCTAAAACTAGAGTATAAACGATTCTCATTTTTTCAAATTTTAAGAATAACTGATTAATGACATACACATTTTTAATTAGGATCACATAATTTTTTTAGTCAAAGTGAAACTCTCGCAAGCGTTCATTTACTTTACCTTGAGAAACTCTGATAAGATCCGTTGAAGATTGTAGGCTACATAAGGTTTTTTTTAACATAAAAACTGGGTCACGCGAATTTTAGAAACTGAAGGAATATTTCTTTCAAATTCTTTTTAGCAATATTATTTGCACAAAATAGTTTATCAAACGAAGAAAAGTAACATATAAACAATGTCATTGGATAATGGATTTATACTTTCTAAGAATAAAAAAAACGTTTTTGTTTACTTATTATTAATTATTTGAAAATAAGTTGAAAGTTATTTTGAAACTGAATATGTTTATTGAATAACACCTTGTATAACGGTCGATACATATTTCTATAAAAAGCCTCTAAGCTTGCCGTTTTCTTATACAAAAATTACTTCTTCTACAATTATTTTTGGTATTAGCTTTGACATGAAAATTTTAGAGCAAAGGGTAGTAACAAGCAATATTTATAGTTGATACAGGGAAAAAAACAAATTACAATAAAAAACGCAAAATTACGAATTTCCATTAAAACAGTTAAATCCTCAGAGAGCTGACTAATGCTTAGAATAACAGTTTGATATACTAGTAAAAAATATCAATTTTGAACCCAAAATAGAACAGCTGAATTTGATTAAAAATAATTTATTTTCAACCGAAACATAATTTTAACTTGCAGGTCAATTTGCAACCAAAAGTTGTATGTATTTGTTATCAGGAAAGATAAAATTTTTACTGAAAGACATGAATTTTCAAATCAAAAAGACAAATATTTAAGAAAAGAGTTGAATTCTTAACATCAGAGCCAATCAGTTCATCACTTTATTTTCAATCAGTCAATTCTTTACTTCCAATCCGTCATTTTGGATCTGCCATCCTCGAGTTAGAAATTTTTTCAATTTTTATCCCAGGTTCGCGAACAGCGATACGAAGAAATTCCTAAATATCAAGTTTAGAAATCTTTATTTAATTTTTTGTTATTTGATTTCGCCATACTGAACCCACCAATTTGAATTCTTACATTTTATCTCCATATTTTTCATTAGCGCGCCAAAAAATCCCATAAATACTGGACTCAGAAAAAGATTGATTTGAATCAACAAATTTTTTGTTGGTTGAACCATAGAATATGGTTATTATATGGCGAACAAAATATTTGGTTGGCGCAATTAAATTTTTTGGTTATTTCAACCAAACATTTTGGTACACGGAGTTTTTGATTCAACTCGAAAATTCGGTTGGGTAAATCAAATTCTCATGTATATGCAGACAAACAGTTTATTTATTTCAAGAGAGGAGGAGTATAAGAATTAAGATTTTCGTGGATCTCGTCTATTTTGGCGATTTTCAAGTCTTCTAATAACGATAGAAATATGTTTTCTAGGATAGTTTTGATAGGGTTTCCATGACCTTTCCATTGATCTTGAATTCTTTTGAAACAGACTGTTGAATTTCAAAAATAAAGGCCAAAAAATGTTTTATTTTTTCTGGGACAGAAGCACATTTGTTTTTTTGTTTTTATTTATCTCAGAAGAAAGAACGCCAATGATCTAAAAGATTATTTTCACGAAAATAAAATATAAATATTAAATTTCATTCTCAAGATGTTAAAAGAAAAAATGCAAGATTTCGTTTCAGTCTGAAAAAATTCAAAAATGTGTCCTACCATGAACAATACACTAAAATTTATTTTTTATTTTCATTTTTAAATCTCAAATCTTTGGTTGAAAATATATTTCCTAATGATATTGAAAGAGCAAAAAATCGCCAAAGCAGATGGAATATTTTCCAAAATCACTACACGCTCATTTTCATAAATAGAGAATAAAAATTCCACTTCTTGAACTCAAATTCCTTCAAGACAAATATCGAAGCATTCATTTGAGATGAAAAAAATGAACAACTTTGCCTTTTTTCAACGAATTTAGATTTTTTCATGACTTTTATTTTTGAAGCACAAATATTTATTAATTTTAAAACTGCATAAATTTTATGTAACAATCGCACAAACATGCTAACAGTAAGAAGTACATCTCTGAGCGGGCAACGTGTGTAGATAGTGTGGGTACCAGGGATGGGCAGATTTTTTATCTGCTTCCGAAAAATACTAGCTAGGACTTTGATAAAAGATTAAAGCCTTTAGTACTATAATAAATTCACTTTTAACTGTAATTACCAGTGACATGTAAGATTTCAATCCGAGTTTGGATCACAAACAGTATTGTAGCCTATTTTTAAATTTTTATTTAAATTATTAATTAATTAACGGTGTAGAAGATTTTGGTTCGCATGACGGGTTACGTGTTCTACTCTATATTTTATCATGATTATGCTGCTGGAACCTATTGGAGTTTCATCTATTTCATCTTGGCTTAATAGGGTAACCATGCCGCTTTCCATATTTATTTTCGCCCGTCTCATACCTCTATTATAGTAAACATATATTCCACCAAGAGCATTAGTACTCTCGCATATTGCAAACACGTCCCCATTGGATGTTGATAATACAATTTGTTCTTGACTTGATATAGGCTCATACTTAGAACTTCCTGTTTTTGTTTTGATTGATTTATCGTCAGGAAAAGCGTATCTTTGAAGTGCGAATATCCGGCTAGGATTTGCATAAGCAGTAAGCCTAATGAATCTAATTTGCTCAAGTTCCCATTGATTTCTACCAAAGAAAGGAAGCCATATAGAAGGAGCCATGGACCTAGCAGTAGGCAGCTCGAAGCTGGCAAGAGGAGTCATTGGCCTTGCAGGAAGAGCCATAGATGTGGCAGGAGGAGTCATGAACTTGGCAGTAGGCGACCTGGACCTGACACGGAGAGACAGCTCGGCAGGAACAGGAGACCTCTCAGGCGAATGATTTCTGCCACGAGGAACATCAGGAATAGGTTCACCATCAGGTAAACGCTCGAACTGTGTGTTTAGCTCTGCAACAAGAGAGTATTAGCGGGTTACAAAGAATTTTGTAGGAATTTGAAGAGATTTCGAAGATTTTAAACACATTAATGTCTTTTAACAAATTCTAAGGAATTTCAAGGAATTCTAGAGAATTTCCACCGATTTTAGAACAATTTCGTCAGATTTTATGAGATTTCAAAAAAGGCTCTACAGAATTACAAACGTTCCCACTAATATCAAGACACTTGAACGGTTTAAAAAATATTTTATAATAACCCCATAGGTTTTAAGAAATTTGATAAGTTCTTGAAATATTTCAGAAGATTCCAGAGGATTTGAAAGATCTCTCAAATATCTTTGTGGATTTTTAAGAATTCTGGAGGATATCAGGAGATTTCGGAGAATTTCTACGGATCTTGAGGCTTCCAGAAGAATTTTACGAGACTTCAAATGTCTTAGAGGTTTCAACTTATACGAAAAGATTCAAGAGACATCCGAAGGATTCTAAAGAATGTGGTGGGATTACCAATGATTTTAAGAAATATCAAAGAATTTTAGAACATGTTAGATTTTTCATATTATTCTTAAGAATTGTAATGATTTTAGAGAATTTTAACAATTTAAAGGGACTTCTAAGAATTTTAACAGATTTTAAGGATCATTGTGTATTTGAAAATATTTCCAAAAGTATCAAGCAATTGCAGGAGATTACAAAGAATTTTGCTGATGTTTGCTCTGTGAAGTTTTTGTGCAGAATTATGAGTTTTCTGAAATAAACTTTTTCTTTTATTTGAAATTATAGGTCTATATTGATTTTCCTATAATATTTTGTTGTAAGGGTCAAATCTGTAAGAGAGCATTTATTAGTAGACGCTTGCTGAAACAGTTCTAATTCTTCTTGTATTCTCAGATATATTTTAAGGGAAGGCATGCTTGAAAAGAGAGAGACCCTAAAAAACGGCGTTGAATAAAAGAATATTTTTTTGCAAATTGTTCTTGAAAACATTGTGAACAAGGTTCCATGCATGTGAAATATTTCCTAGGAAAAGAGATTATTCATAGTTCTAAGCAGTTAATATAAAAACTGTTTATTAACAATCCTTTTGTTCTTAATTTTGATTTGTCTAGAGATACCTTGATGATTAGGATTCTCGCTACTCATCCCGAAATTTGCCAGAAAGTCTCTTGTTTTAGGCGACATACCTGATATTTCTGTGAAAATACAAAATGATTTATGAATTTGTAATCCTAAAAATATATTATAAATAGTAAAAGAGTATCCTATAACTGCGAAATGTTTAGAAGAAGAATGAGATTGTGAAACATGTTATTCGTATTTACAGGTGATAACATTCAGGTGAAAAACATTTACGCGTCTATTTTAACTTTCTTGTGAGTCATAAGGAAAATTCATAATCGTTATTCTGGAAGAAAAAAGTGACGTGCAATATACACACGGAGAAAAAAGAATATTAGTATTCAAAATCTGGATTTTTAACTATAGGATAATAATCTAGATATTCAGTTGGATTATTTTGCTAGTAAAATGCAATATTCAGGTATTAAAAATTCTAAATATAAAAACATTAAGAGACTGAAATTTACTATCTGGATATTAAATTTTAAGATCAAGGTATTACACGTACATATCTAGATCATTGTACCACATTCAAAATTCCAGATATTGTGTCTTAATATCTAATTCTCTCCGAGCAGGGTGATTAATTTAAAAACTCATTTAAATACACTGAAAATCCAAGATTTTCTAGTTTTTCTTCTTAAAAGATATTTTTTTCTGAATCGAGAATTTAGGAAAATTTCAACGTTTCAACTTTTAAAGAGAAGAATTTCACGTTTCTGCTTCGAAACTTGAATACTTGGCAAAGAAGATAAACTATCAATCTTCTGATGTATAGAATTTTTAATAAAAAAACCATGAAACACTGATTGCGATGAGAATGAAAAAATGATACTAATAATAATAATTGTTTATTATCATAAATTTTACTTCGTATTTTACATTTATTAGTCTAGAATAGATATGTGCCAACGTACTTACTATCAAAAAGGAAATAGAACAAAATGATATTAATTTATTCTTTACTTACCAATAGAATTAAGGATAACATTCAAGGCTAGGACCAGAGCATAAACCATCCACATTCTTTTTAAATTAGGAAAAGCTGATTAACCCAGAATTTTGAGAACAGCGTAACCAATAAATATTCTGATGTTTCTTGTAATGTATATATACTGTTCTGAGATGATTGTGTTCTCCCCTTCTTGATCATAGATTGCGTATATGGATGAGCTCAGAACGTGGTAACATGACCATTTTTAATTAGTATCTCATAATTTATTTAGTAGAAGATAAGCTCTCGCAAACGTCTAATTATTTTACCTTTTGAAACTCAGATAACATTAATCCAAGATTATAGTCTATATAAGGCTTCTTTCTTTTGAAGTATTAGTCATGTGTACCGTGTATTTTGAAATCTAAAGAAAAATTTGTTTCATTCCTTTTTAGCAGCCTTTTTTCTACAAAGAAGTTCATCAAAAGAAGAAAAGTAACCTAGGAAACAATATCATCTCATCATAGATACATTATTTTCAGAAACAAACAAAGTAAACAATTTTTTTGTAGTTACGATAAGTATTTCTAGCTGTTATAGATTTTGCTGAGCAAAATGGTTGCGCTTTTAACTGAAAAAGGTGATTTTTCTACCAGAACAGATTAATTTTTAATACGCGAACTGTCAAAGCTTAGCG
This sequence comes from Andricus quercusramuli, assembly GCA_932178445.1. Taxonomy (NCBI): domain Eukaryota; kingdom Metazoa; phylum Arthropoda; class Insecta; order Hymenoptera; family Cynipidae; genus Andricus; species Andricus quercusramuli. Next base: position 94,746 of record CAKNXH010002041.1, on the reverse strand, counting down.
GTGAAATTTCTGTCAGATGTTATGTAGTTGGTTTCTTTTATTTCATTTTGTATCAGTCAGTTATAACCTGTCAGTGATTCGCGATATTCAATATTCACCAAGTAAAGAAAAAACGCAATTCTTTATTTGGTTCAATCATAAACATATTATTGTGAGAAATTTAGAAGAAGAATGAAATTGCGTAACATTTTATTCGTATTCACAGGTGATTACTTCAAATTGTGAAAAATACATATTTACACATCTATTCACATCTATTCACATCACTTCAAAGTCACAATAAAAATTCAAAATCTCTGCTATACAAAAAGATGAATTTTCAACAGAACAGATGCACTTTAAGCAGCTAGTTGAATTCTTAAGTAATGAAAATCAATTTTGAATTTAAGATGTAATAGATAAATTCAATTGAAAATAATAATTCATCATCAACAAAAACAGGCTAAAGGTGAGAATTACATGTTCAAGAGCGTATCGCGTGATGACAATGTGGTCACCAGGGGCAGGCAGATTTTCTTATCTGCTTCCGAAAAATACAGGCTAGGGCATTGACAAAAGATTGAATCCTTCAGTACTATGATTTAAATTTTTTTATAATTTTATTGTAATTACCAGTTACATGCAAGATCTCAATCCGACTTTGGATCACAAACATTTGGATCACAAACAATATAATAGCTTAGCTTTACGTTTTTATATAAATTAATGATGTAGAGAATATTGGTTTGCATGACGGTTTACATTTCTGACACTATATTTCACCATGATTGTGTGACTTGGACCCACTGGAACTTTAAAGATTTCATCTCGGGTCAATAGGGTAACCATGCCGCTTTTCATGTTTATTTTTGCCCGTCTCATACCCTGATTAAAATAAATATATATTCCACCAAGAGCATTCGTACTATCCCATATTGCAAACACGTCATCATCGGATGTTGATAATACAATTTGTTCTTGGTTTGGCAGAGGCTTATACGTAGAATTGCCTGTTTTAATTTTAATTGATTTATCGTCAGGAAAAATGTATTTTTGAAGTTCGAAAATCTGGTGGGGATTCGCATAAGCAGTGAGCCTAATAAACCTAATTTGATCCAGTTCCCACCCATTTCCGTCAGAAGTAGGAAGCATTATAGAATTAGCCATGGATCTGGAAGTAGGCGACCTGGACCTGATACGAAGAGAATGCTCGCCAGGCGCAAGAGACATCTCAGGCAAATGAGTTCTGCCACGAGGGATACCAGGAATAGGATCGCCATTAGGCAAGCATTCAAACTGCGAACTCAACTCTGCAAAAAAAAGAGAATTGGAATTATTTTGAAGTACGTTCACATATCATGAACCCCTTGTGGCAATATTGTCAGACACGTATAGAAAATAAGAAAAAAAATAAAATATAAACACGTGCAAGTCATGAGCATCTCAAAACAGTTGACTTTAAGTTGTGAATACTAACATGAGAAAAAATTTTTTAGTTGTCGAAGAAACATCTCATGACGTTGAATGTTTGAATTACTGTAAATATTCATAAAGGTTATATGTTTGAAAATATTAGGTGAAATGAAACAATTTGAATTTTTGTTATATTCAGTTCAGTTTTCCAATACGGCCACCCTCCAATTTTTTCTCCCAGTAAAAGAAACTCTGCTGATTTTTTTTTTTTTAATTTTTCAATAGAGTTTGCATGTTTGAATGTTAGTCTAGTTGAATGCAAAAGATATTTCGTCGTCATTGAGAAACAATTCCCGTATTAGGCAGGGAAATTCTTCCTTATTTTATATTTTGCATTCTTACTTGCTATCTAAAATATTCCACATAAAGTATTTCCATAGAATTATCGCATCTAAAGAATGAGTTTGAAAATTTTCAAAAGTTTTAAAAACTTTCCGGCACGTCTGAAACTTTTTTTCAACTGAAAGAATGCAGTGACTTTCTGTCACTGAGACACAAATTTTGAGGTGTACCATTTTGACAAATTGAACCTTGTATTTTTAAGCGTCACCACAGTTCTTTTTCAAGTTTATCAATTAGGAGCCTTTTTAAAAATATACTATTATTTATATAATTGTAAAAAAAAACAAAGGCCGAGGATTTTTCAAATTTTCAATTTTTTTCAGTTTTTTACTTTTTCATAAAAATTTTTTTTTTTAAAAGACTCAGTATCGTCTTGTTAAATTAATCATTGTTCAATTTTCAGTTTACGCAATACAGTTAATTGTTAAAGATCATGAATCAACTTATATTTGCAGTTGAACAACGTGAAAACTTTTTTTTATCAAAAGTTTTAAATTTCAAACGCTTTTCCTTTTTCGTTATTTGAGGCGCTTATCGCGCCAAGATTGATGTCTCTGGAAAGAAAATGTTCTCAATGCTTTTAAAAATTGAAACGATGTTATCAGTCTGGACTTACGAAAGAAATTATTTTTATTGACAAAAGTTTAAAGCTGACGTGGAATAATTATTTAACATTAGTTTCTGAATATGAAAATAGTTGTTGTCATGTTACTTTTCGTTATATCACTTCTTATTATATATATCGTTATTCTCCTGAAGAAATTATCACGGCGAATAAAATTTCAACTTCTGCTAATGAAATTTCAGTCCTGATTCAAGATATAAAACAACTTTTTACAAAACTTACCAATAGAATTAAGAATAGCGTTGAAAATAAAGACCAGAGTATTAAAGTTCTTCATTTTTTTTTTTTTTGAAAATTTAAGAAGAACTGATTGACGCAGAATTTCGAGAACAGCGTAAGATAAAGCCAAGATTCTAGAACTTTTATCTGTGAGGCTTGATGGCAACCCATTTTTGTCAGCATTATATTATTTATTCAGGGATTTGCAATCTTTCGCAAGTGCATTCTTATTTCACCTTGAAAAACTCAGATAACACAGCCCCCAAAAAAAATTAAATTTCATATCCCTGAACCAGACCCATGCATCCCTATGTATTTTTTATCGCTGAATCTGAATCCGAGGTCTAAAAAATTCATATACCCCCAAAATTTCTAGCTAGAGCCGAAAAACACCCCTCGAATGGGGTAAAAATGAGATTAAGCAACGAGCATAGTTGTTGCACCTTAATGAATCGAATTATACAAATTTTCAAGTTTATGGCGCATAAACTTGATTTGAAACACCCCTCCCCACCTACCGCACCTACCCCATAACCCAGCTAATCCCCAAAAACCACCTTTACCAAACGACAAGCAGGCTAACCCACCTACCCCTGAGAACAGTGAGTTTAGTCGTCTTTTTCTTTTTTAATAATTACATTCGACACCACAAGCGTGCTAACCCACGTACCCCCTCACTCACCTAACTCCTAGAAAATGAATCCTATCAAACCACAGACAGGCTAATCCACCTAACCCTGGGAACAGCGAGTTTAGTCGCCTATTTTTTTTAAATAATTACATTCGACACCACAAGCGTGCTAACCCACGTACCCCCTCACTCATCTCGGGTCACCTCGGTGACCCGAAATTGAGAATTTCGAAATTGGTGACCCGAAATTGCTAATTTCGAAATGAGTGATCCAAAATTCAGAAGATACATAATACTCGTATTTTTTGTAAAATGTTTTGACCTTCATAGAGTCATGTTTTTTGAATAATACTGGGATATATTTCAGGAAATCTATAATAAGTGAAGCAAGTATCCAAAAAGTTTCCCAGTAGTAACGCAGACGTTGGAATTTTTTTTTTGTGAATTTGTTGTAAAGAAATGAGTGAAATCATATACAAAAAAGTTTATATATTAAATAAATAGAAATAATTTTAAAAAATTTTCAATTTGAATGAAAACTGTAATAGACAATTACCCATGACTGGTATTCCTGCTGTAATTAATAAAAATTTTATCATTAAAGCGACCATCAATTATTTTTCAATGGCACCTGATCATCATATTTAGTCAATTAATAACAAGTGTTTGTATATTCTATCCCCATTAATTTTAAGAATGAAAATCATTGTTGTAATATACATGTGCATTCAATACTTTCTAGAATTAATTTGCAAAATTTACTAATGTTTTCTGATTCGTTCGCCGATCTGTTCAGCGCTTTTCAGATTATAATTTTATTAGTTGTTTAACTACTTCAAATTTTTAAATTAAAAGATAATTTTGTTTAATTGAAAATTCTTGTTTTCAGGTTATTTATTGTTATTGGTCTACAACAACGGTTTCTTCGTTTCTGGAAATGATAAACTGATGATCAAATGATATTGTTTCAAAAGTTACATTTCTTCAGTCAATGAACTATTTTATACAAAAAAATGCTGCTAAAAAGTATTCAAACAATTTTTTCTGAGTTTTTGAAATCTACCTGACACATTATTAATATTTCAGAAGAAATAGGTCTCATATAAACTATAATCTTGAACAAACATTAATTGTGTAAAAGACTTGTCTGGAAAATATTTCTCAATGTGTGATAACATATTTTATAAATTAACAAGTTCGCTGAGCTTCTTAAGGTGCAATAATTATGCCGGCGTTTGACTTCTACTGAATAAATGATGTGTTACTAATAAAAAATGGTCATAAAAAAAACTCCTTAGATTATCTAGAGACGCGATTTATTCTCAGAAAGGGGAAAATACAAACACTTCATAACAGTATATGTACATGAAACATCCGAAAATTCATTAGTTACGCGGTTCTTAAAACTCTGTGCTGATTGGTTTTTCCTGAATTTTGAAAAGATGAAGATTTTTTATACTCTTGTCTTAGCATTGGCCGTTGTTCTTGATTCTATTGGTAAATAGAGAATAAATTAATATTATTTTTTGTATATTTGCTTCTTTGTCTTAAGTACGTTAAAACATATCTATTAAACATTAGGGACTTTTTATTTTAATAATTAACTTTATTATTTGGTTTGCAAATTTAACAATTTTCTCAAAAAGACATCATTTTTTTGTGCAAATTCAACTGTTTTGTTGGAAATTCGTGTTTTTGGGTTAAAAATTAAACTCTCTTCGTATAATATTAAACTTTTGTTTGAAATTCATATTTCGTTGCTGATAAGTCAGCCGAAATATTTTTTAGATGAAAAATATTTCTTCTGAAAATTTGTCTTTTCAATTTGAAAGTTCATCTTTTTCTAGTAGGAATATTGCATTTTTCTTGGACAAAAATGTAACTGTTTGGTTGAAAATTCAACTCTTTTTGGAAAATTTGTCTTTCTGATTTCAAAATTCACCTGCTTTAGCAGAAATTACATATTTCTTGGATAAGAATGCAACTGTTTAGTTTAGAATTCAACAATTTCGTAGAAAAGTCATACTTTTTGGTTGAAAATTCTGCTGGTTTGTAGAGAATATACTTTTTGGTTAAATTAAATATTTTGGTGTTGAAAAGAGAACTGAAATCTTTTCTGGATGAAAATTAAATAAAATTTTTTTTTAAATTGAATATTCATCTGCTTCAAGATAAATTTCATCTTTTTTGAATGAAAATGCAACTGTTTGGTTAAAAATAAAACTACATCGTTAAAAATTCATCCCTCTTGGTTGAAAAAATTCGTCTTTTTGGATTGAAAATTCAATTTTTTCCGTAGAAACTTATTTTTTGTTAAAAAATTAATTTCATGACCTTGAAAAGTCAACTGGAATCTTTTCTGGATGAAAATTCAACTAGTTTCTTTTTTAATAAAAATGCAACTGTTCTAAGAGAAATTTAATCTTTTTTGGATAAAAATGCAATATCAATAAATATCGATCAATGTTAAATCCTCTAATGCAGAAAAATTATTTCGTCATCAAAGACTAGATGTAGATATAAATTAAAATTTATCAAATTCAAATTTATTCAGAAAAAAGGAACTCTCTTTTTTCACTCCACTGGAATTCGAGCACCAGATTAACTGATATAATAAATATGAATAAATTCGAATTTAATAAATTTTAATTTATATCTCCATCTAGTCTGTGATGACGAAATAATTTGTCTATATTAGAGGATTTAACTTTGATCGATTTTGTAGATTTCCATTATTCACAGTATGTGTGATTGAATTTCTCAACGATTCGATAATTACCATCTCCGATGATAATAGAGATTCCTATTTAAATATTGATTCTGTATAACATCTTGCTAAATTAGCGTATAACAGAAAAACAGAATCTATCTCTGATCTGTCTGTAGCTCAGTTGGTTAGAGCACCTGACCGGAAATCAGTTGATCTGGTGTTCGAATCCCAGTGGAGTGAAAGGAGAGAGATCCTTTTTTTCTGAATGAATTTGAATTCAATGAGTTTAGCACTTTTGTTAAAGTCATCCTTTTTGGGTTCCAAAGGAGCTGCAATAAAGAGGAACATCTCTTGCTGAAGAGGGACCCAAATTGATAAATAGTTTTCGATCAAACTTAAATTATGGATTGAGACGGTTCTCCCACAGAGCATGCTTCTCGAAAAAAAAAAGGTCTTTCCTTAGGACTTGGTCTGAGTAGCCGGGAGAAGAAACCTGGTCTGCCCTACCTAGGCTTAGACCTAAACTTAAACCTAGGTTGTAACATAGGTTCATGTCCGCTGCGATTTTTCGGCTTTTGAAGAATGCATAATATCGCGTTAAATTTTTGACAGAGAATTCAGTATTTTTGATGAAAATAGCGCTAGTCAATATAATTGATGAATTTAATTCAAATTTCCCGCTACTCATGCCCCTTCAGCCGCGCAGGCCCATTCAGGGCATTAGTTCCGAATTCGGATTGTGTGCAGCGCTGGGCTAGTCCTTCTTTCTTCTTTCTTGCTTGTGGCTTCTTAGATACAACGAGCCATGTACTCATAAAAATCAATAATAATGGTCCAACTCATAACACACTTAAATCACAAGTCGACTAAAATTTCCAAGCAGTGTTCTAGATCCGTGAACTGTTTAATGTTCGGTTGACTGGTAAAGCTGGCATCTAGCAGCCATGAAGCACACACTTTCGGTTAGAGTCACTCAAACTGTTAATAACTCCCGAGCGCCGCCAACGGTAGATGCCACCACTCGCCCCAAACCCGCATGGGATAAGGAAGGAGGGAAGGCACCCAGCGCAGGTCAATTCACACCACGGCGCAGTTCAAATTATTAAGCCCGAACACCCCCCCAGAAAACGCCCCAGCTCGCCAATCGACTCAGCGGAAGGATTGAAAATAATCTCATTGATATCAAGTTGACCGTCCGAAGGCAAGTCCGGGAATCTCCGCCTAATATATCGGAAAAACCCGGACCTGCCCGCGGCAAGCCGAGGGCAATGATAAAGGAGATGGCTCAGGCTCCTGACCGCAGCACCACATTCGCAGCCCACCGGTAGACTCCACCCCATCCGGGCGAAGTGATCCCCTGTGCATATGTGTGATGTTCTTAATCTGGTGACTAGATTGATATGCCGTCTCGTAAGGCTAATTCCCCGGAACCATGGCCTAGGTGTTTTAATGTTGACATGCCTAAAATATTCCGCCCTCGAGCCTCCAGTTCTCCCATAAGGCCAACATAGGAGAGCCCAGTCCTGAAAGTCACGCAGAACCTCCAGGCGGAGGTCGTCAACAGGGACCCCCCCCCCCTGATTAATTACCGGGAGCCTGGATGCAGTCCTGGCTATTTCATCCGCTGTTTCATTCCCCCAAATGCCCATGTGCGCGGGTATCCAAACGATGCTGATAGAGACGCCCGACCGACCCGCTGCTGCAATCCAATCTCCAATGCATCGAGCAAGAGGGTGGCCCGAATGATCAAAAAGTCTGTCCCTTATGCGAACAAGGGCCGACCGGGAGTCCGAGAAGATGACGTACTCCGAACCCCTCCCCTCAATAGCATGCTTAACTGCGTAGAATAGTCCGTACAACTCCGCCGTCAGTGCAGATGCAAAATCCCTTATTCTAACCCCAAATCTTAACCCAGATGATGGAACAAAGATCCCACAGCCAGCCCGCCCCAGCCCCAAATTCACCGACCCATCAGAATAAATCCTAAGAGCATTCGGATAATGCGATCCCACGAAGTCCTCGAAACGAGTCCGCACAGAGCCAGGGTCCCTGAACATAGTCCCTGATTCCAGGTCAAGTGAAACCGTTGCAGCTAAATTCCGCAACTCTCCGGACGCACCCTAAATCTGCTGTTCCTTGACAGCTCCGCTAGCGCTTGGAGTTTACTAACGAGAGGGTTCCCACTCCAGCTGAAATTCCTGAGAACGTACCTGTTGGCAAGGAGAGATCTTCTTAAAGAAAGGGGAACCTCACCCGCCTCAGAAAGCAAAACAGAAACCGGTGTGGAGCTCATGCAACCCAGGGAAACTCGGAGAGAAGCATACTGTACACGGTCTAACCTCTCGAGGGACGTCCTGCTTGCTCGGAGAAAGAGGGGAGCCCCCCATTCCAAGCACGCCCTGACAAGTCCTCTGTGAACAGTGAGGAGCAAAGAGGGCGAAGCACCCCAAGTAACCCTGGCTATAACCCTCAGGATGTTGATCGCCCTAGAGCCCTTGGCTGCAATGCTTGTGATATGAGGCAGCCAAGTCATGCGCCTGTCAAGCGAGACCCCCAAGTATTTGAGGGTTGCCTGACAGTGAATAACCGCGTCCCCAAGGGTCAGAAAAATCTCCCCCAGGTCGACTCTAGACCTGGAGAAAAGACAGAGCTGACATTTTGGCACCGAGATAGACAGTCCAAGCGTTCCCAGCCAAGGAGAAAGCAACTCGAGCGCACGGAGCAGCAGGTCATGAGCCTCTCGTATGTCAGCCGTGGTGACATACAGTAGTACGTCATCCGCGTACATGGCAACCTCAACCTCGACCGGTAGACAGTCTCGCAAGAGTCTCAGCGCGAGCCCAAAAAGTAGTGGGGAGAGGACACCCCCTTGAGGTACCCCGACCCCACAGGTACCGGGATTACTATCGTCCGAAGAGAAGTACAACCTCCTCTTACAAACCAAAAATGAGACTACATTGAGGATTCTGGCCGGAACATCAAGCTCCCTTAGCCCCTCAATTAGAGCACCAGGGAGGACGGAGTTGAACGCGCCCTTAATATCCAGGGCCAGAGCCATGGTTGCCCTGCCCTGCCCAAGGCCCACCATAATGTCCGCCACCACCGATCCAACGCAGTCCATTGAGGACCTCCCCCTCCTGAATCCATACTGGAAATCTGGGAGCCAGCTGTTGTGCTCCGCAAGATACTCCGGGAAAGAGGACTCCCTGTACATTGCATTGAAAAGATCCCGAACAAATGTCAGAACCTTGTCAGAGAGACCTCTGATAACCTCGTAGGTTATTCCATCCAAGCCTGGAGCCGACCTCCTCTTACAGGCCTCAAGGGCAGCAGAGAACTCCTCCCTGGAAAAGTCCATGTTCATGGGGTCCGATTCATCAGCCCCTCTGATCGGTTCCACCTCTATCGCCGGGATGTCCGAGCGCACCAGTCCCTCACGCATCTCCCTGATCGCAGGGGAATCCGGGTCCGTTACCACGTGGGTATTGGGAGAATGTACACGAGCAGAAAGTGATTTGACCGTCCTCCAGATTTTGGTCAGGCCAGACGCAGGATCCAGAGTTTCACAGAATTCTCGGAAAGCCTTGTACTTTACCTCACGAATAAACCGCTTAACCTCGTTGTCAATTGTCTTGTACTCAGCCTTTAGCTCCCACGTCTGGTTGGCCAAGAATCTCTTACGAGCTGCACTCCTCCTGCCCTGAGCCATCTCGCAATCCTTGTTCCACCAGAGAGGCTGTCTCCTCCTGTCAGTGCCTCTGGGCGAGGCACGAAAAGCCCCATTAGCCTCCAATGATTCAAAAACAACATTGACGAATCTTTCATAGTCCGAGCCCGGGTTCTCGCCCTCCCTCAGAGTCTCAGACAGAGCCGGTACGAATTCCTCCATCTGCCTATTAAACAAGGACCAATCGAGTGACTGCTCGTTGAAACGAGTCGAGGCAGCCCTTGCCAGAAGAGGGGTTACGTCAAACCTACAAAAGAGCGGCACATGGTCAGACGAGTACGAGTTACTCCCTACCCTAAACGAGGCCAACGGGACTAACCCAGGTTCACAAAAAACAAGGTCCAGATTGTTGGACAACACACCGTAGGCTGACAGAAAGGTAGGCTCAGAATCACTCAAGGGAACCAAACTGGAGTCGTAAATCGCCGCACATAATTGCCTTCCTGAATAATTAGGACTAGGGGAGCCCCACATAGGGGAGTGGGCGTTAAAGTCCCCACAGAGGAGAGGCCTTCCGCACTCCCTTATTTTCTTGAACAGAGAAAACCAGGTGTCATATCGAATCCCAGCTTCAGGGGGAGCGTACACGGCAGCTAACGCGATTTTCCCCAGCGAGGAGGAGATTGTAATGCCCAAAACATCAATATCAGCACTCCAGGCTCCCTCTATATCCATTCTATCAATGGAGAATTCACTCCTAGCGAGGATAAGAACTCCTCCCCCCACACGTCCATCCCGGCGATCCGACCTGTACGTCAGATAACCCGGAATCTCAAAGCTCAGCCCCTCTGTAAGCCAGGTCTCCGTGATGCAAAGGAGGTCCAGGTCGTTCTGGAAGAGGAGCGACTCAATCTCTCCCTTTTTGCAGAAGACACTATGGGCATTCCAATTAGCCAGCTTTATAGACTTGCTCCTATCAACCATGTCCCCCTCGAACTCCAAAACTCAAAGTGAAATTCAAGACGTATGCAAATGACTATTATAGATATTTAAAATTGCTCCAATTCTGTGCAGGATCAAGTTGGGAATGCTGACAATCAACACAAGTGTGAAGAATTGGCGGCGGGTATCTAGTAATGCCTAACCTTACACTATCAACAAAATATAACTAAAGCTAGCCGATATATACAAATAGACATAGTTCTCATTACTTGTCTATGTGTAAATATTTCCCAACACTCTTGAAAACTATGTAGTGCTCCTATGTGACCTGGATTAAATTAGACTTAGGATAACAACTAACAAGCATTAACAAGTAGTATTAGACTTAGGATAACAACTAACTAACATTAACGGGTAGAACAAATAACACCGAAAAATCTTTGATTGGAAACATCCAAAGTTGAAGAATTTTAAATCTTCGAAATTAATAAAATGTTTCCACAAAGACGTTGAAAATTACACAACATTCAAACATGAAGCCCAAGAATTGAATGTATTGCAATTCTCTAACTTCAAAGTGTTCAAAACCAAAGAACCCTGCACTTCGAATTTAGAATTAAAATTCAATAATTTGGTGTTAATATTCGAAACTTCTTCAATTTGAAGGAATGAAAAGTTTACTGTTGGTCATCACATTTGACAAAATAAAGTTTAATACATACATTTCCAAAATTCCAATATTTATATTTGAAATTTGCAATGGAATATCATGAGTATTTATCCGTTTGATATTAAATATTTATTAAAATATGGAAGATTATGCAAGTTTTAAATTAACAATTTAAAATTGTGTAATTTGATGCACGTTACTTGAAACTTCTTTATCTCAAAGGACTTAGAATTGAAAAAAAAATTTGACCTTAGACCCTCAAAATCATCCAAATTTAGAAATTCTCTGTAACACTTTAAATTGCAAACCCCTCAATCTTAAACCAGCAATAGTAACAAAAGTGATTTATAATTCAAATTAAAATGCAGGAATTGTTTAATCTATAATAGATTCTGTATGACGGATGTGAATAGATAACTAGATTCCATGTAGAAAAGTATTCTAAGGATAGGATAAGATACCGAAGCTAAATAGCGCCAAAAATAGAAATAGTAACAGAGATTATTTATATTTAGACCTTCAAGTTTTAATCCCGCAGGAGCATTTACAAAGAATTTCCATATATAGTTATCACAAACACGAATGATTAAATTGATTGCAACTGGTAATCCAAAGTTTAAAGTTTTAATCTTCACCGAGACCATTTGCACCAAGTTTCATAGCATTCAATAATTGTGACAACATAAAACAGAACCAACTTGAAACTCAAATAAACTCACCCTAGTAATTGCTACTCTATACTTAACTTAGCATTCAAAGAGCATAAAGAAGCCCGGAGTAACAACAACAAAATGATTTACAATTCAGATTTCAAATTAAGTTAATGAAGGGATTTGCAACTGATTTAATCTTATTCAAAGTTTGGAACAAGATAAGAACAAGATAAAAAGCAACAAGTAACTATGTTATGTATTCCAAATGTATCCTGAAGGTCGAAAGTGAAACGAACTTCAAGAAAAGGAGAAACAAGACAGAAGGTTACTGGTCATCACTAAAGCCCTGAAAATCTGCCTCAGTGTCCTCCAAGAAATCCCGGCCAGGAGAAAAGGGTCTCTCTCTCTGCAAGCCAGACACCGCTCTTCGAATCTGCTCGCTAGTCTGGGTGTTGGCCTCCAGCAATTCATTGGTCAATTCCCTAAAAGAGTTGTGAGAGTGACGAGACAAATCAAGAGCCGACGGGGAGATCGTTGAGTCACCTCTTGCTGAGGGCAGGGGATAGGGTCCAAAGGGGGAGTACCAGGGGGAGAAGCAAGAGAGTTACGACTCCCTGGACAAAAGGTTCCCATCTCCTCCAGACACCTCTCCGCCTCATCATAGCCACAGTTGTTCCAGAATCGGTATCGCATAATTTCGAACTCATATGCATAGACTCTACAATCCCGAGAGGAAGCAAGATGTTGTCCTCGACAATTGGAGCACTTGGGGAGACTTAGCCTGTTCTGACAACTATCCGTTTTGTGAAAGCCAGCACAAAATTCACAGATAGGTCGTGACGCTCTGCATTGATCCGATGCATGACGGAATCTTTGACAATGGAAGCATCTCCTAGGTGGGGGAATGACAGGAGTTAGATTGAAGACGTAATTAGAGATCGCAAGAGTGCGAGGGATGTCTGAGCAAGAAAAGACGAACTCCACTCTCTCATTCAGAGACCCGTCACTATTTGTCCTTCGTCTTACCGAAAGCACCGTCTCCAAAGATTCCGAGGACATTCTAGCAACAATCTCCTGAACAGAGTACCTAGGAGGTATATCATTGGCGAAAGCCTTCTTAGCCGTCAATGATGGAGGAATATACACGTTGTATCCCATTCCTTTGAGCACGGGGGACACAACCAGGGTATTTGCATCAGAGCGATCAGAGCAGAAAATTTTAACCCGGTTCTGACCATTTCTGAAGATCTGGCATGGTTTTGCAATCACCATGTCAATCCTGTCAGATAATTCAAGTGGATCATATCTGCCAACATTCCTGCCCTGCACTGTACTCTCCAGAAAGACCATGTATGGTGGAGGAGCAGAGTCCGGATACAGTGAGATCGAAGAGGCTCCTGGCTTGGACCAGAATAGGAACTTGTCAGGATATGGCATTGCTAAATGAAGAGACGGCTCTTCAAGACGGACCCCCGAAATTTGCCCGACAACCCCTTCCATAAGATCACCTTCCTCTCCAGGATCTGTACGCTGTTCCTTAGAACCCTCCTCGTGACGAGGAGAGAAAGAGCCCGGTCTTTTCTTATTCCTGCCCCTCCAGCCCGGTGCACCTCCGGAAGAAGGGGAGGCACGAGTGGGATGTGTTGTCTTAATTGAACCGGCGGCCCCGCCCATACCCTCCCTTGTGTTTACGGAACCGCGCCCTCGGTTCTTGATACTGTAGTTACCTCCAGGAGTCTTCGGCACCGTACCTGAACGACGACCAGGGGTATCAGATCCCGACGAGGTGGGCCGCGACATGATGCCGAGACCAAGAGTCCAGATCTGCGAAATCTGCGAAAAAAGGTCTAGTCAATACAAACAAATATTTGTTTAAATTAACAAGAGATGACTAATCAATTATTCATCCAACATCTACTGAGAAAAAACGCATATGTGCACTACTAGAAACCCGCCCCCTGCAAGGGGAATTAAATATTAAGCAAAAGCAGATATAAAACACTGGGCTTCATAAATAAGATTTGCATAAATTCGCAACCCGAAATGATGCTCTGAGCTGCAAAATTAAAGTCTCAAAACAAACACCGAAACCAATGGCGAGCTAAGGTATGTGTGCGTCATTACACACTCACACTTACTTTGATTACAAATCTCATTTACCTCGGAAGCATATTCCACACACCCAGTAAAGTCAACAAAAACACCTTTTAGAATAAATAAATAAAAAGAAAAGAAAAAACTGCAATAAGCTGCGCCGTGACGCAAGTATGACCTGATTTGGAGAGAAAAAGCATGAAAAGCAGGAAATTAGGAGGGAAATTCATCGGTTACAGGCGGGAAATCAAAGCAGATGCCCATTGCTCAACCGTTGCAGACAATGCTAGCGGCTTGGGTTTAAATTTGTCCTTGCGGATAACCTCAAACATGTCACTTTCACTTTCAGAAAGCACCCGCGATTTCATGGCGTCTCAGAATTCTCAATGGCTAATCGCTCACCATCTCTCAGCAGAAGAGCAGCAGAAAACCCAAAAAAGCGGAGAAAAAAAAGTCTGTCCAAAAAGCATTTAGATAAATTGCCACTTTACCTTGTAAAAGCCAACAGTATTAATGAGTGCTCGCTTTCGGAGCCTTTTCGTAAAGAGTCAGAGCTATTTGCATGCTCGGACTCACAAATAGTCACTAAAATTATGTAGATCCATCCAGAATACAGAAACACTTCACACTCCAAAAGTTCCACCAGATCAAATTAGAGTTCCACAAAAAAAAACGGCTGGCTCGACTACGCGACGCCAATAAAATCAGTTAGAGATCACATGCTATGGACTTGACACAACCGTTCGCTTCCAACGCTGAGAAGCGAATCCGCCTATTTTTCACGATTACAGAAGGAAAACTCGGGCTAGTCCAGTAATCCCAATTTGGCTCCTTAATTGCACTGCGCATGCGTTGCATCGGCAGTCTCATTGACTGTAAATGGCGCGCTTTTTTTGAAACTATTACATGTGTAAATCAATTTTTTATGATAAATCATCATTCTGGAAATAATGATTGATTTTCAGATCACAAAATCGTCTTTCATAGTGCGAGGTGGAATAATTATTTGATTTTACTCTTTGCAAATAAATAATTGATTTTAAATTCAAAGGAAGGAATACCTTTTTTCACCAATGTAAATTATAAATCATTCATAATATCTTTTTGTACTGTATGATTATTAGATATTGAGAAAAATTGATTTGAATATTTATTCCAATTTATTCATTTCAAAAAAGCGCGAGATCAACATCCAATGAGGCTGCTGGTGCGACGCATGCGCATTACGGTTAGGGAGACAAATTGGGACAAATTGAAACTTGAAATCGCAAATTAATTTGCGAGGCGGCCGCTGCGACCCGCCAATTGCCATAGCTTTTGAGGTCAAAGATGTTAATTAACGTTTTCAGACCTAACAGAATAAATATTTTTTTTTTTCATATGAATGATTGAGAAATTTCAATTATTGTTTACTATTGTTTACTATTGTTTCAAAATACCAATTAAAAAAAAAACAATTTAAAAAGTGCTAAGGAAATGTCTACCACTTTTTAATACAAGTTAAAAATGTTATTATAAAATCGATTTCTGAATCGGTTATATTGATTAGAACTATTTTCATCAAAAACACTGAAATCTGTGAAAAATTTATCACATTAATATAATTTTTTCGAATACCGCTCTATCGCGGCGGACATCAAAATTCGACGTTTTTATCTGCGCATGTACCAAAAAGTGCGGCATTATTTGAAATGATATAATATACACTTGTTATATTACGTGAATTTTACATTTTTTAAGGATGTTAGGTATTTCCATCATGCAATTCAATTTGTTCTAAAAATGAATAAAAACCGTTTGCTAATATTAATGTGTTTCATTATTCATAGCATTCATCAGTTTCAAAAAGGCCCGCGTTTTTCGGCGGATATGATTCAGAAGATTTAATTTTGTTCGCTCTTTGCCAAATATTCAAGTTTCCAAACCGAAATATCAAACTTTTCTTTTTGAAACCCGAAGCTTTGGAATTTTTCTACATTTTGAAGAAAAATATGTGTCAGAGCGGAAAACTGAAAAAGGCGGGATTTGTAGGGTACTTTAATCAGTTTTTAAATTTTCACCTTGAAATTTCCGCATCACTCTTTTCTTCCAAAATAACAATTTTGAATTTTGTTTGAGACTTTGGAGTTAGGTAAAATAAATAAGGTGTGTAAATACGTGTTTCTGGCATTGATGTATTCATTCGTAGATGCGAATAAAATGTTACACAATTACGTTCTTTCACTAAGCTTTTCGAAATTAGAGCTTTCTAATTCATTCAAATAGAGAAGCACGATTTTTGTTCACTTGGTAGCAATTCACTGCCGCAAATTCATAAATATTTTTTGTCTTTTCGCAGAAATATCATCAGGCATGCGGCCGAAAACTAGGGATTTTCTGAGAAATTTTGGGATGAGTAACGAACACGCTAATCATCAAGGTATATTTAAGAAAAATAAAAATTAAAAACAGATGTGTTGATTAATAAACAGTTTTTATATTCGTATTTCGGAACGATTAATAATCTCTTGTAAATCATAGATATGGCACGTGTGTAACCTTGTTCACAATGTTTTAAAGATCAATATTGAAACAAATATTTTGTTAACGAACATAGCCTCACCACGTGTTTGGAGAGAATAAAAAGTTGAAAGCAAATTTTGAGGTCTAATATTTTAAAGATGTCGTTTTTAACAGTATCTTTCATGATTGAAATAAAAATTATTTATCCAGTCAAAAAATGGACAATGGAGAATTTGTAGAT
>CAKNXH010002041.1:15678-77988 GCA_932178445.1 Andricus quercusramuli | reverse complement strand
GCAAATTTTGGGATGAGTAACGAACATGCTGATCACCAAGGTATTCCTAGCACAAATAAAAATTTAAAAAAATAACTGTCAATCAATAAACGGCTTTTATATTAACAGTTTAAAACTATTAACAATCTCTTTTTCTAGAAGATATTTTATACGCATAGAACCATGTCCCCAATGTTTTTAAAGAAAATGTTTGAAAGAAACCTTTTTTTATTGAGCAACTTTTTGTAGGCTCTCTCCATCCTAAAGTATCCTAAAGTATTCCATAAAACCTTTCTGTAGAATACAAAGAACATCATAAGATATACATTTTCTGTTATTATCACAATTTTCACATTCAGAAATGAAACTAATAAGTGATGTTTTTAAATAAGAAATTGCATGAGGAATGAGAATTTTTTAAGGATGTCATCACACTTAATCATCTTCGAAATATTTGCTTTGAAAATTGTGAAGATTTCAAAGAAGTAACACATTTTTGACACGAAATTGGTGATAAGAAATGAACAATTTAGTTTAATTAAGATGAGTATAGTTGTCAATTAGAATTAAAAATATTTTAATACAAAAAAATTCGCAAAAAATGCAGACAGCAGGAATCTAGCCCAGACCTTACGGTTGAAACTTGGAGCGCTATAACCTTATCTAACTGAGTAAAATTTGTAAATTTTCCTGATCATTTTCTCTCGAATTATTAGGCATTTTGATACAATGACATTCTCTTTTCATTTGATTTCTGACTTGCGTCACGTAATTTGCGGAAAATGTAATCTTCTGGTTCTTGTTGCAGAGTTCAGTTCAGAGTCCGAGGGTTTTCGTGATGGCCCCCTTATTCCTAGTGTTGCTGAAACATCTTCTTCCGACAGACATAATTTTCCAGCCAGGTCTCCTCATCCTGCCAGGTCTAGGTCTCCTCTTGCCGCGTTTCCTTCTCCAGGTAGCACTTCTCCTTCAGGGTCTCCTCCTCCTTCTAGGTGCATTGTTCCACCTACCAGGCTTCCGTCTCATCGCAAAGCTGGACATGGACTTGAACATCTCGAATTTATTCGGCTCACTTCCAGGACGAATCCGCACTGGATATTCGAACTTCGAAAATACACTTTTCCAGCCAATAAAGATCTTAAATTGAGAGTAAGAGTTCATACCTATGAGCCTGTACCAACGCAAGAACAAATTGTTATATCGACATGCGATGGTGAAATCTTTGCAATATTGGAGAGCACTGATGTTCTGGCTGGAATATATATTACTTACGATAAGGGTATTGAACCTAGACGGGCAAAAATAAACATGGAAAGTGGAACGGTTACCTTATTGACCAAACAAGAAATCGATGATACTCCAGTAGGTCGCTCACGTCCAATCTCTCGAAATTTTTTTATAAAGCGGTTAAAAAGCGTGAAAATCGCACAAGAAAAAAGCTTTTGATAAACTTAAATAACCGTTTCTTTAACTCTTTTACTTTAATTCAAAGTAAGCATTCGTTTCATTTTGATCAATGATGTTTTTATTATTCTTTTAATTATATGAATTGTTTGTGGGATTCTATTTTTCTGATTTGAACAAATATTATTTTGATTGTAATAAAGTACACTTGAACTTGAATTTAAGCAGCCCGTATTTTTGTAGTTCCGAGAATTGTTGCTTTGAGGGTCGCGAGGTCAAAAAAGAACCCACGGGTTCGAGAGGGGCTTGCTCAAATATGCGTAAAACAACAGCAGCGTAGGGACTAAGGCACAGCGTGCGGGTATATTGCTCTATATTATGTATCCCAATTGAAAATGGTTTACATGGCCTGAACTGTTCACATATGGATATTCTTTATTGAGTATCAATGCCAAGGCAAGCAATATCCGAAAATTGAAACCGTTCTTTATTCCAAGTTCCAGTGTAATGGAGATAATGTAACAAATAATTTAATCATATTATCTTAAATTTAGAAAATTATTCCTCTGAATAAAAAAAAGTTTGTTTTAATTTATAAGTCAAAACACGCAGTGTCTCTGCCAGAAACCGCTAGGTGGCTAATTGCGCAAGACAAATGTGAAAATTTTATACCAACTTTGAAATCACCGATTCAAAATATCTTAATAAAATGGATTAAAAAAAAATCGAACAAAGATTCATATCGATTGGTCACCATATTGGATCTCTTATTTAAAATTTTGAGATTCTAATATCAAATTTGAAATAAGTGGCTCAAGATAACATTATGAAATGAAGTTTAAAGAAATCCGATAACTTCCAAAAACATTGGATCCGCTATTTTAAATTTCAAAATTGTAATATCAAGTTTAAAAAAGGTCACTTAAAATAACACTATGAAATAAAGTTTGAAGAAATCCGATAATTTTGAAAATCTGTTGATTATCATATTAAATCTTCCATGTTTAATTTTGAAATTTCCATACCAAACTTGATATGAGGGACATAAAATACATTGAAAAAATGAATTTGAAGAATCCAATAATTTCTAAAATCAGTTAGTCGGAATATTGGATTTTCCGCTTTGAATTTTTGAATAATAATGTCAAGTTTAAAGTCAGGGGCTCAAAATACCTTTGAAAATTCATATAAAAGAAATCCAATAATTTTTGGACTTTTGATGGCCAAAATCCTGTTTCTGAGATGTGCAAAAGAACTTTTGTCTAAACATGGATTCTTTCAACTGATTTCAACTTCTTTTTCAGAAGAAAAGATAATAGAATTAATTGTCAATTTTTTCGGAACGGATTTTCGAAAAATGTTATTATTATTTTGTTTCTTCAATAACAGAAATGGAAAGGGATATTAGAAAAGTAGAAAAATGTATTTGAAGAAATGTATTGAATTTGTTATAAATAATTAAGTGCATGAAAAATCACTGAAGATCTTTTCTGAAGATTCTAAGTAATTACAGAGCCTTTGCGTTACAGTTTCGAGTTTGTGTCGCTCTGATAGCTTTATTAGAACTAAAGATAGTACAGTTGTACATTTTTGTAATTTTAAGCAACAATTTTCATCATTTCTCAATTCTTAAATGCAATTTCTTAATAAATGTTTACTTCATATTCATAAATCTTTTTAATTTTTTCTCATCTCCTCTTGTATGAAACATAGTACTCTAAACTTGACTCTTCCTAAATGCTTTCGAAATCATTATACAATAGTACACTGTTATAAATTCCTGCATAAAACTTCCACTAAATGTATTGGAAGTTTATTTCCGAAATGTAGGGTAACGCTAAAATATATAATGTTGTAGTTTTCAAATGCAACGGATCATGCAGCGATACGTGGGTCGGATGAGGCGCATGCGCACAATTTTCGACTTATAAACGCTACAATACATTTATTGCAATTTCGGCATTCCAATACCGTGTTTGCAAGTTTGCCTTACGCTTGTATTGCAGAAGTGTTGGAGAATTCCAAACATTTTTAACAGTGTATCATATAATAATTTTATTGCAGATTTTATTTATTTTACTGAAAAGTTGGCAATATTAAAACGTTGAACAGCCGCTTTTCAGTTCTTAAAACTGGACATGAGATAGAGCTGTGGTCTGCTCGAATAAATATAGACAATATTTCGTTATCTCTTTGAAATCTGCTTCACAATATTCGTATGAAATATGTTTCTCACTATAAAATATATTTGAAATAAAAAATATGTTTATAATATGTTCGAAATATCTTTCTCTAATAATAGAAGCATTATGTATGACCTTACCAAACACCCACAAACGCATTGTTGCTCATTACTATCTCTTTTATAAAAAATCTGATCTGATCAGATTCAAGCCTAATCGACTTTATCTGACCTGAACTAATCACATCGTACGCCATCCTAACCAAATTGATCCGATCTCATCCTATATAATCCTATCCTATACGATCATATCCGTCCTGATCGTTTCCCATTCAATGCCATCCGCTCCTATCCTATCAGGGAGACCAAAGTATGGCGAACGAGCACCACAGCGGTCACAGTGAGAAAAAAACTGTGGACAAAATGATTTATTAATGAAATTCGGCATCAATTTCACGGAGAAGATTTCCGAAAAAGTATTTTATTTCACAATAAGAATGAAGAAAAAATTGTTCTGACTTTTATAAAGTACAAATTTTTGCAAAATACTGATATGAAGAATTCATCTCTTCTAAGGTACTTTTCTTCATTTGAATTATTTCTTTAGTCTTTGAAATCAACGTGACATATTGTCACTATTTTAGAAAAGACAAGCCTTATATAATCTATAGTTTTGTACCAATTTCAATCATCTAAAAAACTTGCCTAAAAACATGTGTCAGTAAGTGATATCATATTTACTTTTCACACATTATCAAGTTCTCTGAGCTTCTCAAGGTAAAATAATTATACAAGTGCGATAGCTTAACTTCTACTAAAAAAATTATGTGATACCAATTAATATTTTTTATATCACCGAAACCTAAACTTATTTATATACGCAAATTATGTATATATGCTCGCGAATGGAATAATACAGACATCTGATAACAGTTTATGTACATGAAGCATTAGAGTATCCATTAGTTACGTTCTTTTCAACATTCTGCGTTCATCAGTTTTTCCCAAATTTGGAAAAAATGAGGATCTTTTATAATGTGGTCCTAGCATTGGACGTTGTTCTTAATTCTATTGGTAAGTTAAGAATAAATCAATTTTTTTTTCTATGTATTTTTTTTTGTAAGTACATAAAGAAAAACATGTCTTAGAGCGTAAAACCAAAAAATCGGAGATTTGCAAGGTATTCTATTCAGTTTTTGGATTGTTATTTCCGCGTCACTTCTTTCTCCCAAAATAACGATTCTAAATTTTTACTGTGACTTCGAAGTGAGATAAAATAGATGTGTGAATAGGTATGTAAATATGTATATCTGGCATTGGTGTAATCACTTGTAAAACGAATAAAATCTTACACAATCACGTTCTTTCACTAAGCTTTCCAAAATTTTGGGTTTTTAATTAATTTAAATAAAGAAGAGCGTTTGTTGTTTACTTGGTTACCACCAAGTAGTATTCACTAGCGCGAATCTTTAACAGGATGTAACTGACTTATACGAAATAAAAAAGAATGAGCGAATTACTCTTTAACTATTTGTAATACATTTTTCAAATTACAAATTCATTAAGCTTGTTTGTCTTTTCACAGAAATATCATCAGGCATGCAGCCCAAAACAAGGGACTTTTTGACAAATTTTGGGATGAGTAACGAATATTTTAATCCTCAAGGTATGCCTATTGCAAATACAAATTGAAAAAGAACTATCAATTAAGGAACAGTTTTTATATTGACAGTTTGAAACGAATAATAATCTTTTCTATCAGGGAATATTGTACATGCATAGCACGTTCTATCCAATGTTTTTAAGAATAATTTTTGGACAACAAATTTCATTGATCACCTTGCTGTAGGCTTTTTACTTCTAAAGTATGCCATTCTATGAAATATTTCTGTGGCATACAAAAAAAAATTATAACATATATATTTTTTATTATCATAACAATATTCATATTTCGAAATGAAAGTGATGAGTGATGTTTCTAAATGAGAAATTGCATCAGGAATCAGAATTTTTGAAGAATGTCGTCACACTTATTTTCCTTTTAAACATTTGCTTCAGAAATTGTACAAATTGGAAAAAAACAACATTTTTTTGATACGAGAATAGTTGTTAGAAATTAATAATTTGGCTTCATTTAGATGAGTTGAAGTGAGAAAAATAGGATAAGTTAGATCAGATAATTAGATGAGTTGGATAAGTTAGATAAGTTAATTTTTAGGACTCACTTATCGTAATTAGTGTTTTAAAGTTTCCAGAATGGAAACTGAATAACTGAGAAGATTCAATTTGGATCGCTCGTTGCCAAGTTTTGAAGCCAAAATATCAAACTTTTCTCTCCAAAGCTTGAAACTTCAACTTTTCTACATTATCAAGAAAACTATGTCTTGAAGCAAAAAACTAAAAGATACGGGATTTGCAGTGTATTTTAATCAGTTTTTGAATCGATCACCCGGTGAACTCTGCGTCACTTTTTTCTCCCAAAATAATGATTTTGAATTTTAAATGTGCTACCCAAAACAAGGGACTTCCTGACAAATTTTGGGATACGTAACGAACATGCTAATCATCAAGGTATCTCTATTACACGCATGGTACCTTCTTTCTGATGTTTTCAAGAGTAATGTTTGAAAAAATATTTTTCCATTGAGTACGTTCTTGTGAGCTCTTTTCTTGACCTAGTTGGCTCCAGTGATGTTTTTAAATAAAAAAATTACATAAGGAATCCAAATTTTCTAAAGAATGCCGTGACACTGATTTATCCTTGAAATATTTGCTTCAAACATTGCATAAATTTGGGGGGGGGGGGGAACATATTTTTGAAACGAAAATAGTTGTTGGAAATGAATAATTTGACATCGCGGTTAATGCAACGGCGTGGATTTTTAAAAAGCTTTTCTGTCGAGAATGGATGAAAAGCAAATCTTATTGCTTAATCATATCGAAAGTTTGATAATAACCTATTTCTGGGAGGAGTATGTATTCATACAAATTTATCAAGCCAAATTTAACAAAAAGCCGCTTAATGAGAATTATCCACTTTTCTGTGTCTTGCGTCACTTAATTTGCGAAAATTTAATCTTCTGATTCTTGTTGCAGAGTTAAGTTCACAGTGTCAGGTTTTACGTGATGACGCCCTTATTCCTAGTGTTGCTGAAACATCTTCTTCTGACAGACATAATTTTCCAGCCAGGTCTCCTCATCCTACCAGGTCCAGGTCTATGTCTCCTCCTGCCGCGTTTCCTTCTCCAGGTAGCACTTCTCCTTCAGGGTCTCCTCCTGCTTCTAGGTGCATTGTTCCACCTACCAGGCTTCCGTCTCATCGCAAAGCTGGACATGGACTTGAACATCTCGAATTTATCCAGCTCACTTCCAGGACGAATCCGCACTGGATATTCGAACTTCGAAGATACACTTTTCCTGCCGATAAAAATCTTAAATTGAAAGTAAAAGAGCATACCTATGAGCCTGCGCCAACCCAAGAACAAATTGTTCTATCAACATGCGATGGTGACATCTTTGCAATATTGGAGAGTACTAATGTTCTGGCTGGAATTTATCTTATTTATAACACGCGTTTTAGAGCTAAACGGGCGAAAATAAATATGGAAAGTGGAACGGTTACCTTATTGACCACACAAGAAATCGATGACACGCCAGTAGGTCGCCTACGTCCAATCTTTCGATATTTTCAAGTAAAGCGGTTGAGAAACTCGTCAAAGACAAGCAATGCCGAAACAAAAAATAAATAAGAAATCGCAAAAATTAACTTCTGCGCATGTATATTTTCCATATTTGGTGATCAGGACATATTAGATTCTGAAAATATGAAAAATGTACCATTTCTAGTAATTAGATACACCTACAGGTTACCGATTTCAACCAACTGATACATAAATTTCAAGATAATTTTCCAGGACTCGAAGTCATCATGGAAAAACTGTTTCCAAGAGCAAGAAGAAGTTCATATGTTAAAATATTATTTCTTGCTGTTTCTTTTTCCCCTATGCTAAATAATATTTAAATTTAGTTACTTATAATAATTATATTTTTAATTATATATTTTGAATACCAAACCCATTATTATGCATTATATTATTTTGAATAATAAATATGTATATTACTTTAAAATAACTGAATCAATTCATTTATTATAACCTCGCCTGGATTGAATATTTTTCTGTTCAAATGGTTGTGAAACGAACGAAATAGACAATAATTGGATGGTGCCAGGTCAGAACTATACAGAGGATGAGGTCACACTTCCCAATTCAGCTCCGCTAATTTTTGGCATCAGCTGACGATAATAGACATCCGAATTGATTGTTCGAATCTTCTGTAGAAGCTCCAAGTAAACGATGCTCCGATGATCCCACCAAACAGACAATAGATCTTTATTCTGATGAATTTTGGCCTTTAATTTCGGTTGTGCATGCTCATCTCGCTTGCTTTATGATCTTTTTTTGATAGCTTTATCGTGAATGATACATTTTTTATCGCCCGTTATAATTCATTGTGGAAAGGTGATTTCTGTAACGCGTTTAACAGGGAATTTGACTGATTCAACTCCAGGCTCCAACATTCCATTGAAGGAAGGTGTTGCCGGTGGGTTGAACAGTCATTGCATTTCATCAGTTGCCAACAGAGAAGACAATTTGCCAATACCTACTGATGCTAATGAAAAAAGATTTTGCCCACAGTCGCTGCCCTTCGTAGAGCAGTAGCCTACTTACCCGATCCTATCCAACTTTATTTGACCCTGTACAATGCGATCTGCACCAACCGGATCCGAACTTATCCTATCCGACTTAATCCGATTCGTTCTGAATAAATTCTTTGCGACTTACGATAAAATCCAATCCGACACTGTTTGATAATATCCGATTTGATCAAAACCGGTCATACCCTATCATACCGGACTTGCTTAAATCCAATCCGATCCGAGCTTATTCGCTATGGTCTGATCCTATTCAACTTGATCCATTCCGATCCGATCCGATTGGTTGAAAATGTATCCATTTTGTTGAAAATTCATCTTTTTGTATCAAAAATTCATCTGTTTTTGTAGAAATTTCACCTTTATTGGTTAAAAATGCAAGTATTTTGCTGAATACTAATGAGTTTTGGCTGGGGATTCAACTGTTTCGTTGAAAATTCGTGTTTCGAGGTTATTTATTATTATTGGTCTATAACAACGGTAGATAGTGATCATTACTTCACATCCCGCTAGAAATATGTGATACTAATTAAAAATGTGTATGTCAAGGAGTCCTAAATGATCCATATACGCGATTTATGCTCGGGAATGGGATAATAAAAATATCTCAGAACAGTATACATACACGAAACTTTAGAATATTTTTTAGTTATACATTATTCTTAGAACTCTGCGTTTATTAGTTTTTGCTAAATTTTGAAAAAATGAGGCTCTATGGTAAACTGGTCTTAGCATTGGACGTTGTTCTTAATTCTATTGGTAAGTTGAGAATAAACTAATATTACTCTCTTTATGTTTCCACCATTGTAGTAAGTACGTTGGAACATATCTGTTGTACATTAATGAATTGAAAAAAAATGGTGACATCTAACGTGATGAACAATTATTATTAGTATAATTTTTTTACTACTCAAGTATAATACTTCGACAAATTCTTAGGACTCACTTATCCTAATGAGTGTTTTATAGTTTTCTCAATAAAAACTGTATAACTCAAGAGCTTCAATTTTGATCGCTTGTTGCCGAATATTCAAGTTTCGGAACCAAAACATAAAAAGTTTCTCTTTAAAACTATGTTTAAAAATATGTCCTAGAGCAAAAAATGGAAGAATACGGGATTTGCAGAGCATTTTAATCAGTTTTTGAATTGATCATCCTTTAATTTTCTGCGTCACTTTTGTTTCCAAAAATTACGATTGCAAATTTTGATTGTGATTTTAAAGTAAGGTAAAATATATGAGGTGTGTAGATACGTGTTCCTGACATTGCTTTAACCACTTGTAAATACGAATAGGTGTTTAATCGAATTGAATAAAAACGTGTTCTCTTCATACCTCAGTCGAAAGTACGTATATACGGAATGAATTTCAAGTAGTTTTTTTTCGGTAAAAACCACTATGATTCATAAATTAATTCTCAAAAAAAATAGTTTTATTTCCCACCAAAGAAAAGAATTTAAAACCAAAAAGAATAATATTCTACTGAATAATACTAATTTTCAAAAAATACATTAGTTTTTAACTTAAGAAACATAATTTTTAAACCTGAAATGCGTAGTTAAATTTCC
Organism: Andricus quercusramuli; assembly: GCA_932178445.1. Taxonomy (NCBI): domain Eukaryota; kingdom Metazoa; phylum Arthropoda; class Insecta; order Hymenoptera; family Cynipidae; genus Andricus; species Andricus quercusramuli. The sequence continues at coordinate 68,142 of CAKNXH010002041.1, read as the reverse complement.
AGTACAGGAATCATTTTCAACCAAAAAAACAAAGTTTCAACAAAAAAATATTTCTTCAACAAAAGAAATAATTTTTAAGTAAAAAAGATAGATTCACAAGAAAAAATGGAACAGTTAAATATTCAGTTCAGAAAATTATTTTCAAAACAAGAAAAAAAATGCATTTTTGATTAAATCGGTTAATTTTCAATAGTTTTTCAACGAGAATAATAATATTCTACCAAAAGAGATGAATTTGAACAAAATACATAAATTTTCATCCATGTTGGAATTTTCAGCATAAAAGATAAATTTTCAATAACAAATAGAATTATTTAATTAAGATTTAAAAAATAATTTGGAAAAATATGAGTTTCAAATAAATAGTTGAATTTTGAACAACAACAAAATGAATTTTCTACCAGAAATGTAAATTTTATAAGAAGAATAATTTTCTACCAAAGAGAGGAATTTTCAACTGAAAAATACATTTTGTAACTAAAAATATTAGTATATACTTAAGTTCGCAGTTAGAAAAATAGATTTTTCCCAAAAAAAAAATCTCAACAAAATAGTTAAATTTTCAACCGAAGAAATTAATTTTTAACCATTATAGACGAATTTATAACTAAAATAGATCAATTTTCCAACAAGAAGAATAATTTTCTTCGAAAAGTAAATGAATTTGCAAGCACATTGATGAATTTTTGACCAAAAAGATTAATTTTAAATAAAAAGAGACGAATTTTTATTAAAAAGACATGAATTTTATTTATTTTTCAAATAAAAAAACATTTTAAATCCAAAGTGGTGAACTTAAATTTTCCTTAAATTAATGTTTAACATAAAGAACGAAGTTTTAACTGAATATTAAAATTTTCACCCAGAGAAATTAGTTTTAACAAACATTGATGAATTTCCAAATAAGAAGAATAACTTTCTGCCGACAAGACAAATTTTCAACTAAAAAAAAATACAAGTTTTAATTGAAAAGTATAGTATATACTCAAGCTTTCAATTAAAAAATTAATATCTAACGAAGCAAGAAAATTAAACGAAATCGTTTAATTTTCAAGCAAAGTAATTAATATTCAACCAAAATAGATGAATTTTCAAGCAAGAAGAATAATTTTAAAAGAAGTGAAATTTCTACCACATAGATGAATTGTCAAACGAAAAATGATTTTTTAACCAAAAACATTTCTTTTAAACCAAATATATTAATTTTCCACCTAAAGTGGAATAGTTAAATTTTCAATAAAGGAGATAAATAGTCAGTAAAATTCAAACCATTTCCGAACGAGAAGTATAATAATTTACCAAAATAGACGAATTTTCAACAAAATACATGAATTTTCAACTATGAAAAAAAAATTAATAAAAAAGATTCCAACAAAATAGTTACATTTTCAAATAAAGAAATTAGTTTTTAACAAAAATAGATGAATTTTGAAACAAAAAGAATAATAGTCTACCAAAAAAAGTTGAATATTCAACCACATAGTTGAATTTTCAACCAAAGAAATGATTTTTGAACAAAAAGATGAATTTTTAACCAAAAGGAAATGTTGTATTTGTATTTGTATTTATTAAAGAAAAGTCCCTAGGGCTGAATAGCCCTCTAAGGAACAGGATAATACACGTTTATTACAAATATGAACAGGCTCTGATCTGCAAAATATTTGATTTATCTTATAATTTAATGTATAAAGTAAGTAAAATTAATAGAGGAAATCTCACAATATGTATCAAATTAGGTTTGAGATTAATGCGTAGTAATTAACATTCAGTGATTAATAAGTAGCTCTTGTGCATGTTAATGTAGAAATAAAGAGGGATGAACTGTGTTTATGATAAATATAAATTTGCAAAAACTACTGAAGACAGAAGGAAAGTCGAAGATGTAATACTTCAGAACTAAATATGAGAGTTTACCAGTAAGTAATTCCGAGAGTCGGACTAGGAGTATTGTACAAATATTTGAAAAAGAGATTTTTGAAATGATACAGAGAAGGTGCATTTTTAATATCGTATGGTACTTTATTCCATAACCGGGCACCTCTTACTATGAATGACCTTTGAAGCTGACACGTTCTGTGTAAAGGAATCTTAAGGATTTTATGTCCTTCGCGAAGCTTGGACTGTACTGGAAGGTCTCTGTCAACAAATTGGAAGAGGTTAAATAGATACTCAGGAGCTTCATTCTGAAAAAGAGTGTCGAGCAAATTACCCATAAAAAATTGTCTTCTCTTGGCAACATTAAGCAGACCAGCCTTAAGTCTGTATGGTGTTATGTGTTCGTATTTTGACAAATTGTAGATAAAACGGACACAGGCATTTAACGCACGCTCGAGCTCTAAATTTAAATCGTCGGACAAATCATCATATACTAAACAACCATAGTCAAAATGGGGCAAGATTAGACACTTAACCAGATGTATCCGTGTGGAGGTAGGTAAAGAGTCCTTATTCCTATAAAGTTGTTGTAAAATTCTGTATATTTTTCTCGAGATGCTCTGTACCTGTTCCTTCCAGGACAAGGTACGATTATGAAAATATCCCAGATCTTTAACCACTTCCGAAAAAGAGATAGTAAGATTCTCGATACGAAGGGGTGGAAATGATGCTAGAATTTCAAGCGACGGAGATGAAGTAGGTCCGACACCAATTGTCTGAGTTTTGCCCGGGTTAAGAGTAAGTCCGTTCTTTCAGGCCCAGAGGATAACGCGATCGATATCCTCCTGGACAAGAACAAGTAATGTACTTAGTGAAGAAATTGGTCCCGATAAGTAAATTTTAAAATCGTCAGCATGTTTGTGGTAGCTGCAATGTAGAAGTTCACTTCCAAGGTCAGAAGTGAATAAATTGAAGAGAAGGGGTGCCAGAATGGAGCCCTAAGGAACCCCACTCTTGACCTCCCACCAGTCAGAAAGCCCACCACTACTATGAATAACTCTGTGAGACCGATGATTGAAATAGGATTTAAACCATTTGATGACAGAGTTCGACACGTTGGAAGATCTTAACTTTTGTAGGAGTAACTTATGGTTAACCATATCAAAAGCCTTCGAAAAATCAAACAAAACAACAATCGTGATCTCCCTATTATCTATTGCTAATTTGAGATCCGTCGTTACTTTAAGGGAAGGAGTAAGCGTGCTATGTTTCGCCCGAAAACCTGATTGCATCGGGTCAATAGCCCTAGATATTTCGAGAAATTTGGAAAGTTGCAGGTGAACAATTTTTCAAGTGGCTTAGACAGTTCACATAAAATAGAAATCGGCCGAAAATCTTTCGGGGAAGTAGGTTTAGAAATTTTGGGAATGGGGCAAATAACAGCCTTTTTCCAGATGTCTGGGAAAATACTGACTTGAAGGGAAGCATTATAAATATGTAATGAAATAGGAAAGATAATTGGAAGAGCAAGTTTAATCATTTTAATTGATATTCCATCAGTTCCAATGGCATTTGATTCGATTTAAAGTATTTTTTCCAAAAGTATTTCAGGGGTGATGTCATCGAAAAAGAAGTCAGTCATTAAATGTTGAATTAAGAGGGTTAGTGGAAGATGATGATAATAAGTCTGGAACTGGGAATGTAAAGAAAGTCTTTAAAAAGTCATCAGGCGGAAAATTACTATCTGTAAGTTCGTGCTTGGACGGGATTAGATGCAAACGTCTACGGAGATGCCAAATGTCCTCTTTTTTGTCTCTATGTGCAATCTCGTTATAATTGTATTGATTGAAAGCATCTCTAATCTTAGTTTGAACTAGGTTTCTGAGTTTACGAAATTGAGTTAGTATTATACTGCTTTTTGTTCTTTTAGCAACTCGGCGCTCGCCATCACGTTCCCTCATGAGATTTTTAATTTCGGGTGTAATCCAGGGGGCAGCTTTATTAAAGTTTTTAGGAACGTGCAGCGGAGAAAATTTGTTAAATGCGGAGACTAGGTAATTAGTCAGAGCTTCGATTTTATTATTTATTTCTGTATCTAGTATTATTTTCTCCAAATCATACGTCATTAGATGTTCGTGAAATGTGTGTTCATCAATTTTAGAGAGATTTCGCACCAGTCGTGCCATAGGAGGCATTGGGTGGTTTATGAACTACTCCCACTAAAACACTATCAGAAGTTGACTTAACTGCAACAAAGAGAAATTCAGTCGTAGGGTAGGTAACTACTGGACTCACATCAACCATAGTCCCACTCAGACTATCATGCAGAAAAAGACAAACTCCACCACCCCTTCTCTCATCTCTGTCTCTTCGAAAGAGCGAATAGTTGTCAATTGTAACGAGGCTAGAGGGTATATTTGGAGTTAACCAGGACTCAGAAACAGCTATCATATGGTAGGAACATGTACTGAAGAAATGCTTGAATTCTGGAAAATGTGCCAAGAGAGAAACTGGGCGTTCACATGACAGATGCTTAAGGTATCCATGGATATATTAAGAGCAACATTTTATACATGAACAATTCTGAAATAAAAAGCTCAGGCAGCATAAGTAAAAATCGACTGTGACAAAGAACCATTATCAACACACCTCTAACTAAGTAATTACAATTCAAATTAGAAAATCGGTAATGAACACCAGTAAAAAAATGCTAAAATGATAGTAAAAAACAATGTCAAAAACAGTGGAATAGATCACTAGACAAATTCTCAACAAAAGTGGACATAATTTCGTAAATCGATATCCGGATATCCGGAGAGCTGTGCATATTTGGATGGAATACATCCCACTATAATATAATATAACCTCAATAAGTAGGAGAAAGGAAAATGTGCTAACAAGAGAAGATATGCATATGCAAAATACTAACACAAGGGCTACAGCAAAAAAACCATTTAAAGAAAAAGGATATACGATGACTGCAGTTGACGCGCCGTGGAAGATCAGCTGTAAACACAATGATTGCTATCGTAGCAAGTCGAGATCCTGTTGGTGGGTGAGAATAACTCTCCTTGAGCCGTCCTCCTTTCTACAGAAGATTTTACCGCCGCTGATCCATAAGTATTTGATTTTCTTATTCCTCCTCAGCTTGAGCGCTTCTTTGTATATCTGACCAAAATACGGAGAGAGATTCTCTGATATAGAGGATATTATTTTCTTGCTCAGTCCAACCAATTGAGCTTGTCGAGAAGTCACGGTTTTTCTTTCTTTGCTCAATAATAGTGGCACATGTCTGCTGCTCCTTGAATTTTGCGACAATGATTGGCGGTCGTTGGTTGGCTTGTGGATTTGATCCAGTTCGATTGAATCTATATATATTAAGGAGACTATCATTGACAAGGGGGACACCAAGAGCATTAGGAATCTGGACCATTATTTCCGAGAGATTTTCCAAAGGTTTCTGAGGTAAACCGTGTATCTCAAGAGTGTTGACAAGGGCAGCCTGTTCGAAGGAGTGACATTTACGCTCGAGCTAGGAGAGCTGTGAGGCCTGAGTCAGTTCGCTTTTCGTGAGATGCTGAGTGTCCTCTCGTAGAACCTGTATATCTGACACGTTCGATGCTACAGTCGTTTCCAGAGTACTTATCCGACATGCATTGGTGGTGAGGTCCTCCTTGATTTGGTTAACTGAGGCCTCAAGTGAAGCATTGAAGGTTTCTTGATTCCTTTTATATGTCTCAAAAAGAGATGTCAGTGGTTTGAGTCCAGCAGCAAGACCCTGAGAAACTGCCTTCGTAATTGCCTCGGAGACCCCAGGCCCCAGGTCTATAGCAGCCATTCCTGAAGAGTCTACGTCAGACGGATCGATCGTCTCAGAGGTAGATCTTTGCTTAACCCGACGATTCTCATTCGACAAGAGTGAAGTACATTTCCCACAGTAACATTTTTCATTGCCCTTTTTCAGAGCTTCAAGATCTTTGGACGGAATGTTAGTGCACACCTGATGTACAAAAGCATTGCATTTAACGCAGTGCAGCAAGTCGGTGGCACCACTCGTGACAGTAATGCCACAGGTAGTACAGGCAACCATGTTAGACGGCAGCCTATTTGAGAACTCCGTACCAAGCACTACACAAATCAGGAAAGAACTAGTCTTTTCTGGCAGAACCGGTCACAGTCACACACAAAATTCAGTCCTGCACTAGTAAATGCAAATAATTATCACCTCACTTAATGTAAATCCTTCCGACAACCGACGAATCCACTTTTCTTTCAATTACATATATAAGCTGTGATATACGTATTTGGTACATATGACGAACAATATTTTTTGCGCTTCTTGCACTTCAGGGGTGCATTTCACAAACCTCACACTTAGGGGGGAGTTTGGGGTCACCAACCCGCCACTATATGCACTTTTTCCGAATTAAATATTCAAATAAAAACTCTTAAAATCTACGAAAACACAGAGCGACCCTTCAGCACGTCCGCACTCTGCGAGAGATCAATGCGAATTGTCAACAATAAATAAACTAATTTTCACTAAAATAGTTAAATTTTCAACCAAAGAGCAAAAATTATGAAATAAAACAAAAGAATTTCCAAATGTACACCAACTCCACTTTGAACAAAGCATCTCTGATGTCGATGGTAAAATCCGTATTTTTAAGGTCGTAGGGACTCAAACTTTCGAAATATGCACTTGACACTTTTTAAACGTATAATAACTAACAAAAACACGGATTCCTATGCAAAATGTTTTAACCGGCTTTGTGTGGCCTCCAGTGTCAGCGCCATTTTGTCTTATGTCACATTTTGGAGAGGTCTATCGTGCACACCGATCAGTGATTTCAAAATGGGTACTAATTACACTTCTTTTCACTATGTACATGTTACGAGTGGGTCACGTGACCGGATTCCTACCTTACCGACACTTTTTTTATTTGTTAACTTTTTCTCACACGAATAGCCACATCGAGTTGAAAATTTGGGATAATAAATGAGAAGCACTAAGAGAGGCGGCTCTGGTCCTAAATTGTAATAATAATGAAAGAAGTTTTTCTTTGCGAAAATTTTTTTTTGCTTCTTTCGTGATTATTACAATTTACGACCAGAGCCGCCTTTCTGAATTCTTTTTATTTATCGTCCCAAATTTTTAACTCGATGTGGCTATCCGTGTGAAGATAAGTTGAAAAATCAAAAAAGTGCCAGTAAGGTAGGAATCTGTTCACGTGAATCTGTTCACTCATCACATGGCCTTAAAATAAATAGTTATTAGGAAATGCACAGGAATACATTTGGAATGTATAACTTTTTATTCAAGTTGAGAAGAAAATTTATATCAGGCTTGGTCCTCTTCCGATTTATGGGATTCCATATTGTCCACGCGCCCTCTATATCTTTATTGCTTATAAGCGCTTCCCAAGTTGCCCTATCTATGCGTTCCTTTAAACTATTTTGAAAATCTATTTGCACTTCTGATTTCTGTAAATTTTCAATCTTTATTCGCGTTTGTTTAGTTTCTTTTGTTATCTATTTTCTCAATCCCCGCACTAAGTTTATTTTGGATACGGAAAGGTAATGACCAGTGTTGCATTCGGAACCCCTCATGACTCTTGTATCTTTGCCAAGTTCTCTTAATCTTTCATCCGCAATAACGAACTCAATTATACTGCGGCTATTTCTTTTACACTAGGTGTACATGTGGATCATTTCATATGTCTAAACCAAGTATTTGTAATAAAAAAGCCCTTTTCTAAGCGTAAGCTAACTAATTTTTTTCCGTTATAATTTTTTCTTGTTGGATCACCAAAATTACCTAGCGCCCTTTCTGTATCTGTATCTTGACGTTGGACACCGACTCATCCGTTTGTATCTCCTAGCAGAATTATTCTTCACCTTGATCGCAAATACTTATTGTATCATCTAAAGTGTCCCAGAAGGCGTCTTTGACTTTTCTCGGGTCACTATCAACTGGGGCGTAGCACGCTACGATAAATAATCTTCTGAATCCTACCTTTATTCTAACCCACAGCAATCTCGGCGATACATTTCTGTGATCTTTGAGATGCTGTTTTGCTTTTTCATTCATAATTAAACCGACCCCTTGACTAATATGTTATTCACTATCTACCCCTGACCATATTGCAAAACTGCCTTTCAACACCCCATTTTCTATGTTTCTAATTTCGCAACCCTTTTTCTTCGTCTCAGGTACACAAAGAATATCTAGTTTCCTTATGTGCATCGTTTCTCGTAGTTTTCTTATCTTAAGATCATTCACTCCTCTAGCATTCCAAACACCCCAAAAGGGCCGGTTTATATATTTACAGTTTCTTATCTGATTATTTTTACTTGTCTTCGTACATTGAAAATTCTATTTCATTCTTTTCCTTTGAATACCTTTTCATGTATACATACATACATGTATATATTTATTTTATCATGGTATTTCTTATCGAAGTAAAATATATTGATTTTTCAAAAATGTTTTTCACTCCACTTAAATTGCTCCAGATGTTGATATTGATTCATTTGGCTTTGCAGTAAAACTTGCTCTGTAAGGTTCTCTTTTATTGTTTGCACCAAGACCATCGTACGCACTCTTACCATGAGCAGTTGTAAAATAATGCCACTCAGCTTCACTATTAAAATCTTCCGTAGTAAAACCCAAATTCGCGATCCGGAATCTATTTTTAAAGTGTTGCTTAGCTCCGCCAGATCAATAAATAATTTTTGTTCTAGAACTGCATGAAATTCAGAAGAAAATGACAATGTGTTTGATCGTCTTATGTTTAAAAGAAAAACGATAGAATAAAATGGTCAATGTACGGAGACAAGTAAAAAAAATCAGATGAGAAACTGCAGATATATAAAACAGCCCTGATCAGGGCCATGTGATGTACCAGACCGATTGCGCAACCTCCTCGTGGTGCACATTGGGTGACGCTAATGCCGACGGCACATAAACACTTAAATCAATGCTATATCTTCTGGATACTTTTAGTAGCACTACAAAATGTATGGCTGCTTGAATCGAAAAGCAGCGACCCCGAAAACCCTTTATTGTATATGCAACTCGTACTTTTATGACATAAGATGATTTTAACACTTTTCAGCGGCCATCTTGTATTTGCCAACTTGGATTTTTTTTCAAGTAATACGAAATTCGTAATCAGCGACCACGGAAACCCTTTCTTGCATACTCAACTCGCACTTTTATGACACAAAATGATTTTTATACATTTCAGCGGCCATCTTGGATTCGCCATCTTATAATTTAAAAAAAAAATACAAAATTCGTAATCAGCGACCACGAAAACCCTTTATTGCATACCCAGCTCGTACTTTTATGACACAAAACGATTTTTACACATTTCGGCAGCCATATTGGATTCGCCATCTTGGAATTTTCAAAAAAGAATACAAAATTCGTAATCAGCGACCGCGAAAACCCTTTATTGCATACCTAACTTGTACTTATATGACACAAAATGATTTTTACACATTTCAGCGGCCATCATTTCAGCAAGAGTAAAAATTATGTTTTTCTAAGGATCAGATCAAAAATAAGAGATTAAATTCAGAATTTTTTTTTTCTTGTGGCGGCCATTGTTGGTCCGCCATTTTTAAAATCATAAAGTACCATACGGCACTAAAAAGCAGAAGCTTTGACGAAAATTTTGAGCCCTATTGGGCCCATTTATCTCAAGAATTAAAGTGTGAGGAGGGGGTGGCTGATTTCACGGAGAATGCCCCATACATATATATATATATATAGTTAAAAGTTTGTCATAAGGACAACTGTAGGATTTCGCCGGGAGCGGGTGCTAATCTGAAAAAATTGCACCCGCTCTCAGCGAAATCGCGGTAAAATTTCAGCTGTAACCACGTCTCACGACCGTGAGATGGGTGGTTACAGTCTGCGCGAATTCAATATGATGATCCGGCGAAAGTCTCGTGCACCCTGAGGACACGGAGCGACCCAAGGACGACCGCCTTCTGCATTCTCCCTGCAAGTGCCTCAGCATTTTGTTGACACGCAGGGATGCTTTTCAGGCTATTAACAAGTGAAACCTTGGCACCTCCAAGAGCGCCAATGATCAGGCCGATTAGCTTAACAGAATATCTTGGGTATAACCGTCGCAACTCCCTCATAAGGTCTTTCTACCTTTCTTTCTTTTCTTTCTCCTTCGCTGTGACGTTTTTGTCCGCTGGTGCCGAAAATTCGATAACGAACATGGTTCGTTTCTCAAAGTCAAGAAGAACCATGTCAGGCCTCGAGTGCGCAACAGAAACAATTGTCGAGAATATGAAGTTCCAATATATGCGGCACTTCTCATTTTCGACAATTGACTCTATTTCTCTAGGGGCGTTCAGCGGAGAGGTATTTGGGCTAATGCCGTAAGAGTGACAGAGATGGTAATAAAGCACTCTCAGTGCCGCATTGTGCCTTTGGATGTAGGTTGTTCCCGCATGAGCTGGACAACTAGATAGTTTGTGTCCTAGATGCTCGGGGTGTTCATGACACGCTCTGCAGCTATCATCGGGAATATCTTGGCTCAAAATGTGGCGACGGTATGCTAGAGTGGAACTGACACCATCTTGACATGCCAAAATGAAGCCCTCTGTGCCCGACTTCAATCCGGGTGATCTAAGGAAAGCAAACGTCAGCTCATACGACATCGACTGATCTTCCACATTTCTGTGGAAGATGCCGTGCATCTTCTTGTCGAGGAGCTCTTCGCGGAAGTTTTTCTCCTGTGCTTTCTTAATCCGGGCCTTCAGGAGTGAGTATTTAAGATGGATAAGATTTGATGCATTTCGCTCACCCCTGATATTGAAGTCAAGGCCGAGTGTTTCAGCAGCCTCTTCTGCTGCTTTGTAAAGAAACGTCCCTTTGCCTACTTCTTCGTGTTTTCTGACCATTTTAAGAAGAGGATCTTGTCCATTTGCGACAATATGTGCTGTACCCAGAATAATCCTGTTGTGAAGACATTCAAGATTCAGTATTCCACGACCACCTTGACGGCGTGAGATGTAAAGTCGTGGAACAGAAGACTTAAGGTGCATGCTTTTGTTCATGTGCATAACCTTTCGGGACCCGATGTCGAGGGATCTGAGCTCGTCCTTCGTCCATGGAACTACTCCAAATGAATAGAGTACTACTGGGACGGCAAGCATGTTCGTTGCAGATACTTTGTTCCTCGCCGACAGTTCGGAAGACCATATCTGTCGGAGGAGACGTTTGTATCTGCATCGGAGAGTATCCTTTATAGATGTTACGTCCTGAATGCGGCTTTGTGGTACGCCCAGGTATGTATAGGTCTCTCCAGCGCAAAGGTGTCGTATAGCGCTTCTGTCAACGAGTTCAGGATCTTCGAGGATGCCGTTAAGTTTTCCTTTCTTCAAATTAACCTTGGCGCATTTCTCTAACCCGAACTCCATTCCAATCTCTTGAGTGTACTCTGTGACAATTTTTAGAGCTAGATGTAGTTTCTCTTGATTTCTAGCATAGAGCTTAAGATCATCCATGTAAAATACATGAGTTACCTTATGCTTTCGATTTCCAGGTTTGCCACAGAGGTACCCTTCGGAATGGCGAAGTGTGAGAGATAGTGGCAATAATGTGAGGCAAAAGAGGAGAGGGCTCATGGTGTCGCCCTGAAATACACCTCTCTGAAAGGTGATACTGTTAGCGATCACACGATATTTTCCAGATAAGATGGTAAATCTGCTTTTCCAAAGCGGCATTAATCTCTCTATGCATCTCACGATGTGTGGATGAACCTTCAAGCTTTCCAACAGACAGATGATAAGTCTATGGGAGGTTGAATCAAAAGCTTTTCGGTAATCTATCCAGGCCATCGATAGAGATCGTTGATAGGATGCTGCATCTTTACAGACACATCTATCTATATAGACTATAACAATATAGGTAACAAAATTTATTAATTTTTTTGTATAGGGAAAATAGAAACAGCAAGAAATGCCCCAGTTGGAATGGAAGCTTCTAATGTGTCCCCTGAGGGTTTACATTGGTCTTGTATCTCTTCCCTATTCCTTCACACACCTCCCACACACATACTTGGTGGTGGGAGGGGGACCTACAGTTTAAGGTTGGTTCCGAACCACCAAGAGCAACAGCCTTAAGTACTTAGAGAACCTTTTTCTCTAGAGGTACCGGTCCCACGACTCTCTGGAGATGAACAACTCCCTTGCCAGGTCCGATGGAGTGGGTCCAAAGCCCATGCCTTAACCCCCACGACCATCGTCCCACTTAAATGCCCCAGTTACAAACAACGTTTTGGCTCTCAAAAGTCTAAGCATTCTCGGATTCAATATAGCGACCACAGATTTAAAGAATCTTTGAATTTCATTGAAATTTATTTTATTAAGGTAATTCGAATCATCAATTACAAGCGTAGTAGTATATAATTTAAAACATTCCAACTGAGAGATCCAATATGGCGACTACGCGTTTTGACTCATAAATTTAAAGAAACTTTTTTTCATTCGAAGAAACAATTTTTTGCGTTAAAAATGATATGATTGAATTATTTCTTAATTTTTTCCAGTATACTGAAACTTAGAATGAAGGACGGTTTTGGGCATTGCTTGTCTTGGCCTTGAGACTCAATCCAGAACATGCAAATATAAACATTTCCAATTGGTATACACAATATTACATATTATACACGCGTGAGTACTGCCACTGCAACAATTTTTTGAACGGCATGAATCTGGCCTGCTTCAATCCAAGTTCCAGAGTACCTTATTTGAATCAAAATGATATTTGTTCAAAACAAAGGGATAGTATCCAAAAACCCAATTTATGTAATTTACAGGAGCAGGAAAATGCATTTATTTAAATGAAACAAATTCTCACTTCGAATTAAATTAAAAGAGTTAAAGAAAAGATGATTCAAGGTCAACAAAAACCATTATCTTGTGTAATTTACACGTTTTTCAACCTCTTTACTTGAAAATATCGAACGAGTGGACGCTGGGGACCTACTGGAGTGTCATCGATTTCTTGTTTCGTCAATAAGGTAATTGTTCCACTCTCCATGTTTATTTTTGCCCGTTTAGCTTCATAACTCTTAGCATTAATAATATATATTCCAGCCAGAACATTAGTACTCTCCAATATTGCAAAGATGTCGCCATCGCATGCTGATATAACAATTTGTTCTTGGGTTGGCACAGGCTCAACTAAATTTTTTCCTGTTCTCAATTTAAGTCCTTTATTGGCTGGAAAAGTGTATCTTCGAAGTTTGAATACCAGGCGCGGATTCGTTCTGGAAGTGAGCCGAATAAATTCTAGATGCTCAAGCCCATAGCCACTCTTGTGATGACAAGGCAGCCTGGTAGGTGGAACAATGCACCTAGGAAGAGGACGAGACCCTGAAGGAGAAGTGCTATCTAGAAAAGGAAAAACGGCAGGAGGAGACCTAGACCTAGACCTAGACCTTGCAGGATCAGCAGACTTGGCTGGAAAATCATGTCTGTGATAAGGAGAAGATGTTTCAGCAATACTCGGAATAAGGGCGCCATCACGGAAACCCTCAGACTGTGAACGTAACTCTGCAACAAGAAACAAAAAATTACCTCTCCGCAAATTGCGTGACACAAGACAGAATGCGGATGCCGGAAAAGGACATAGCTTCAAATGTATAGAGAACGTCTTTTCAAATTAAATTTATTAAAAAAAAAAAGATCTTTCCATCTCACTCCGCTGGGATTCGAACACCAGATCAACTGATTTCCGGTCTGGTACTCTAACGAATTGATCTACAGAGAGATCAGAGTAAGAATCTTTTTTTCTGAAATACGCTTTATTTATAAAGACGTTATATAAAAATCAATTTTTACTAGGAATCTGTAATATCAACGCAGATGGTAATGATCAATCTGATGAGAAACCCTTTTACATAAACTGTGAATAATGGTTATCTACAATATGGATCAAAGTTATATCCTCTGATACAGAAAATTCTTTTCGTCATTACAGAGTAGATGGTGATATAAATTTAAAATGTTCAAACTAAATTTATTCAGAAGAAAGATCTTCTCCTTTCACTTCGCTGGAATTCAAACACCAGATCAAATGATTTCTGGTCAGGTATGAGGAGAGGAGAAGATCGATTCTAAGATCGATAATACGGATTCTTAGTAGAAAAATGTTTTTTTATCAAAACGTCTAATAATTCGAAAGAGAATTATCAGTAGAACCATTTTTATCCAAAGACTTTTCGTTAAATTTGGCTGTTACGAGAAATTTACACCCTTTGGAAATCTGCTCGAATTCATTCTCGTCGCATAAATCGGTAATTACCAAACTCATAATATTCTAGAGCAATAGGATTCGCTATTCAGTCATTTTAGAGAGAAAAGCTTCAAAAAAATCCAAGCTTTTGCATAAACCGCGATGTGAGAGTATTTGAATTTCCCAATCTTTTTTATTCAAATGTTTGCCATTCTAATTGACTATTAAGCTAATTTGAATGGAGGCAAATTATTCATTCAAACAACTATTTTTGTGTCAAAAATATGTTGTTTTTTCCCAATCTATACAAGCTTTGAACCGAATATTTTAAGGATAAATCAGTGTCACGACATCCATAAAAAATTCATATTTCTCATGCAATTTTTCATTGAAACATATCACAAATTACCTTCTTTTCGGAATATGAATATTATAATAATGATATAAACTGTATATGTTATGATTCTTTTTGTATTCTACAAAAATATTTCATGAAGCGGCATATTTCAGAAGGGAAAAGGCCTGCAAGAAGGTGCTCTATAAAAAAATATTTTATTCAAACATTTTTCTTAAAAACATTGGGAAAAAGGTACCATGCGTGAGAAATATTTTCTGATAGAAGGAATTATTGACAGTGTCAAACTGCTTGTATAACAACCGTCTATTAATCAATCATTCTTTTCTCAATTCTTATTTGTACTAGGAATACCTTGTTGATTAGCATGTCCGTTACTCATCCCAAAATTTGCCAAAAAGTCTCTTGTTTTCGGCGGCATACCTGATGATATTTCTGTGAAATGACAACAAAAATGAATTAATTCGAAATTTTGCAAATGTACTACAAATAGTTCGAGATTAATTTGATTATCCAAATTTATTTCGTATGAGTCATTTTCAGCCTATTAATGATTCATGGTAGTGAATCGTATTTACAAGTGATTATATCAATGCCAGGAATACAAATTTACACTCTTTATCTGTTTTACCTTACTTCAGAGACACAATCAAAATTTAAAATCAGTATTTTAGGAGAATGAAGTGACGTGGAGTTTACAGGGTGATCAATTAAAAAATTGTTTAAGATGCCCTGCAAATTTTGTATTTTTCCGTTTTTCGCTCGAGGACATATTTTTCTTGACAATGTAGGAAAATATCAATGTTTCAAATTTTAAAGAGAAAAGTTTTATATTTCGGTTTCGAAACTTGAATATTTGGCAAAGATCGTTAAAAATGGAATCACCTGAGTTATGCAGTTTTCACTGAGAAAACCATAAAAAACTAATGACGATATTGAGACACAAAAATGTTTCGCAGTATTATACTTGAGTAGCAAAAAAAATTATTCTAACAATAATAATTGTTTATAATCATAAGGTTTGCAAATTTTTTTTTCAATTCATTGGCGTATAATAGATATGTTCCAACGTACTCAGTGTAAGAAAGAAAATATAAAAAAATAACATGTGTTTATTTGTTACTTACCAATAGAATTGAGAACAACGTCCAATCCTAAGACCAAAGTATAAAAGATCCTCATTTTATCAAAACTTAGCAAAAACTAATTAACGTAGAGTTTTCAGATTATCGTTACTGATAGATATTCTGATGTTTCGTCTTTGTATACTCAGAGATATTTGTATTATCCTATTCTCGAGCATAAATCGTGTGTATGAATAGTCATAAGAGTTGGTCACATTGAGGATTTTAATGAGTATTTAGTTTTTAATTTAATTTATTGAGAGAAAAGCTCACACATGTGAAGTTGGCAGTGTTGGTAAACTTATCTTGAGTTATACGTAGACAAAACAAAAAAGAATAAAATTATTACACCTCATGATATAAAAAGGTGGAGGAATAAATAATAGTAATGGAACTGAACATAATGAAGAGAGGTAACAAGATACAGGCGAAGTCCACAGAGTTATATCAAATAAAGCTGTACCCATAGTTTTTAGAAATTCTGCGAACTTATTTTCAAATGCAAATACTGTAGGAGCATTATGAATACTATTCGGCAGTTTATTCCAAAGCCGCCTTCCTCTATTTACAGAAGATTTTTGCATAAAACATCTTCTATGAGCAGGTATTGCCAGGGTTATGATCTATATAGCTTAGCACTGTCCGACCTGGAAGGTCCCCCAAGAACAATTCCAATAAATGAAGAGGCTATTTATTTTTGAAGATCATGTTCAGCAAATTGCCCATAAAATATTGTCTTCTCTTGGAAACTGCCATAAAGCCAGATCTTTCCCTATACTCAGAAATATGATCGAATTTGGACAAGTTAGAGATAAAACGAATGCAGGCATTGCGAGCAGGTTCAAGTTTGCAATGAAGGCCATCAGAGTTTCCATCATATACCCATAATCAAAATGAGAAAGAATCAGGGCTTGTACAATGTCGATTCGCGTAGCTGTACCCGCGTGAAAAAAGTTTGCATGGCTCACGCATGGTAATAAACTTGGAGATATCTCTCTGAAGCATGGGTCATGCATGGCAATACACTAGAAATATCTGGCTAAAGCATGGGTTACGGCTGAATGGTAGCATGGCTAAAGCCTCGCTCGTGTCCGTCTCCCTTGTTTAGGACACGCTAAACACAAATGGATATTTTTAAGAACATGTAAGTGATAGAGAACATTAGACATCTACGAGAACTTTTTCAAAATTTAAATTGTATCGATATCCAAAATAACTACCAATGGTGAGTCGACGATCAGAGTGCACAGGATCACGCACCAGGTAGTTAAGCACGTATTGAATCACACCTGCTGGTAAAATTTTAAACTGGTAGGCCTGACACTTGAGTTTCCTCATCTTGAACAAATAATATAATTATATAATACTCCCAGATAACAATTTGCTCTCACCTTGCCCGCATGGTGCTTGCACGCGTGTCGACCGATCGGCACGATGTGAGGGCAAGAGTGCAGACATATGTGTCCTCATATGCGTCGCATATGCGCCGCACGTGTGTCGGCACGTGCGTGCCAGCGTCCTGTTAGCATGCACGTGTTTTGAGTTATAATTATTGAAAACAAGATGTTAAAAATAACATTCAAGTAACAGGAAACATTGTATGAAGTTTTTAAGAAGAGACACCTGTGTTGAAAGTTGTTCTTTCACAGCTGATGATGCAACAGGTGTTTATTCCAGAAGCGACATACACCAAATTATTCCTGCTACCTCTTAAATAATGTATTAGCGAGAAATATATATTTATCTGAAAATATTTTTTTATTCCGAAAAATTTAAATTATTCAACACAGAACGTTTATTCAACACTTTTGTTGAAAAAGAAAGGGATTTCAAAGGAAACTATACTTTTAAACAATATACATTTGATATTAGTATTGAACATAATGTAGAAGAGTTCGCATTTTGGAAAAAAATCGAGTGCGATGCACGAGATACGTGATGATAATGTGTTCGTTGAAGCCGAAGGAGCTTTAACCAAAGAGAATTCACAATCACCAAATGACAATTGCCGATGCTTCGACGTTTAATTTTAAAATGTCTGTGCACAAATGTGAGGGAAGTACAAAGCACGAGCCGACTTTGTTCTTTACCTCAAAATTTGTTTATACTCCAAGCTAATTTTCCGAACCAAAACCCAAGAAAAAATCCTTATTTAATATGAACAAAATTGATTGTTCACTTTTATTTCGACTTTTTGTCTGTAAAATAATCTTGGAAAATAACCAAAATTTAGAGCATGAAGCGAATTTGATCAGAGTTTTTTTACACAACTGCTATATTATGTTTTTGGTAATAATGCGCTTTTTGTGCCACACTCTTCACCGCACGCTATATGCCGATATTTTTCCCTAAGTACCTGACGAGCATGATAGACGCACGCTGTGCTGCATATCATGCAGACCGTGTGCGGGCACTATGCGGGATTACTTATTACCCTCAGCACGTGCTGTCACTCTGCTTGCATTGTTGCCGACACATCGTGCTTGCACGACATGCGCCCATGTGCGTCCGCATGCATTGTTATCTGGGCTGAAGCGATATATCTTCTCTTATTTCAATTAAGTAAAAGTTATGAAACTGTACTTTCTAAAGAGATTGTTTCATTATCAGGTGATTTTGGTATCACTTGCGGTCTTAGTGGCTTTAGTGAAACTTAAGTGCCCGGTTTTGTGGGACTGAGTATCGTCAGATTGAAAACATTTTCCAGAACTTCCGAGTTTTGCAGTGTCCCTATTTGGAAGAAAAATTTCGAAAAGTGTTGGCTGATGATAGATTTCTAAAAAAAAAATCTATGTTGAATTTTACCCTCTCTGCAAGATTAGAATGCTCAACTGGCTCAGATATTGACATTGGTCTTGCTTTTGTCGATGGTTGATCAATATCTAGGATGACTAAATGATGAAATAATAAAAAATATCAGAGAAGTAAGGTATGAATTTAATATTATACTGTATTTCATTTGAGAAATTAATTTTGGTATCATACTCTTCCTTGAGTGATCAAAATTTAGGATCAATAAATAATTGAAGAAATATCACAATTTTTTAAATTTGGAATAGCCCTAAGTGAAGCAAGGAACGCGAGAAAATTGTTTTAATTGAAATTTTAACGTGTAAAGTATTAGAACGCTTATTTTCCCGAGAAGTTAATTTTGATGACGTGTCTTTCCTTGCTTTGGTCATATCTAAGATGATTAAATTATTAATTAATGAGAAATAGAACAGACATAAGCTATACACTAAATTTGCAAAATTATAGGTTTTTAACATTCAAGATAAAGCTTAGGTCTCATAATTTTCTTTAGAGAAATTTTACTGGTTTGGCAAGGAAGAGGTTCGCATCTTCTGGTAAAATTTCGAACTGATAGGCCTGACACTTGAGTTTCTTCAACAAATAAAATAATGTTCGAGTGATATAATACCGAAAAAATATGCCTTATTTGATCATAATAAACCGAAAAACTAAACAAATTTACTTTCTGAATAGGTAGTTCCGTTATGAGCAGACTTGATATCATTTGCGGTCTTAGCGGCTAATTCGGTAAAACCGAATTGCTCGTTTTTACGGGGATGAGTAGTGGCAAATTTAGAAAATTTCTATTCAAGTTTAATTGGCCCTCCTTTTGCGATTTTTTGCCTATTGACAATTTTTTATCCTTTTCCTTAAGCTCTGTGAGATTTTTCTTCCCGAGGATTTCCTCCTCCGATGTTACATGGAGGGAATTTGAACATTTTTCATACTCTGTCGGTAGAATATTGAAATTAGTTTGAAAATCAACAAAAATCATGAAAATAATTTGAAACATTAAACTGAAAAAAAACATTAAATATCTTATGAATAAAGCGCAACAACAAAATTAAAAATATTAGCAATAAAGATTTTCTTATTACCGCTTCTCATTTTCAAAATATATTTAAAAATTTTGCCCTGTTAATCCACATCCACCTCCACATCCTCTTCAACTCCATGCATTGCTTCTGTTTCTTCCATACTGGTTACACTCCTTTACTTCACCCATTGTAAGAGCACCCACTTCATTATTATTTTCTTCAAGATAGATTAAAACTTGTTGTTCAGTATCTCTGAATGTAGGATATTCGTGTTGTCTTTGACGTCTATGACTACAGAATTAAATAAAAAAAGAACGTTTCTGTGGTGTTGACTTCACGGTATTCACAACCAACTTCAGGCCTAACAATTTCAGTTTTTCATTTCACAAAAATAGGTCACAGTTACGGTTCTGCTAAAATGACTTCAACCCAAAGGTGCGAATACTAAGAAATGTTATTTCTGTTTTGTATCTGGGAATTTCTTATAACTATATTTTTTTAATGAAAAATAATATCCTTGCTAGATCCGTTTTTGAGTAAATTCTTAATTTAAAAAAAATCGAGATACCACGTTTTTCTCGAAAAACAACCCATTTTAAAAAAATTTGAAAGAGCGAAATTGTTCTATGTACAAATTCCTATAAAAAACTTTCTTTATAATTTTTCAACTCACTTCGGTATCTCGAAAAATATTAATTTTTTTTTAAAGAGAAAAAATTCGCTAACAGATAAATATTATTATGCAAATTGTCTGGAGATATTTTTTTATTTAAAGAATGTTATCCGCTTAGGATTAAAAGTGTTAAGTGTTAACCAAAGGCGTGGGTATGAGTACATTCCTGGCTTTTCTACATAATATAATTATACCGAGGAAAGGAAATGAGAAAAAAAGAAATTCATTGTGACATCGAAAAACTAAGTTTTTTCAAGTAAACGAAGTGGGATAAAAATTATGGAGGGTTTTTTGCAGAAATTTCTCCGATCAATTATTGTGCTCTGTTATCCTCTTTGATATTTTGTTTCTTTTCCGAGAAAAATGGGGTTATTCGATTTTTTGACATCAAAAGTCGGATCGTCGACTCACCACTTGGAATTGTTTTGGTTATTGACGAAATTTAAATTTCAAAAAATTTCTTATAGATGACGTCTTGAACAGTCTGCTCCACGATCCGGGGCACCCGGAGCTTCAACTCACCATTGGTAGTTATTTTGGCTGTTGCCACAATATAAGTTTTTTCAATGTTCTCGTAGATGACGTCTTGAAAGACCTGGTGCACGTTCTGGTGCACGCGGGTAGTAAACTTACCATTTAGAGATGTGTCGGCTATTGGCAAACTTAAGATTTTAATTGTCAACGCTGGCTAATGTTCTCTATCACTTACATGTTCTTAAAAATATTCATTTGTGTTTAGCGTTTCCTAAGCAAGGGAGACGGACACGAGCGAGGCTTTAGCCATGCTACCACTCAGCCGTGACCCATGCTTTAGCCAGATATTTCCAAGTTTATTGCCATGCCTGAGACATGCAAACTTTTTTCAGGCGGGTACAGCTACGCGAGTCCACATTGTACAAGCCCTGATTCTCCCTCATTTTGATTATGGGTATATGATGGAATCTCTGATGACATTCAATGCAAACTTGAACGTGCTCTCAATGCCTGCATTTGTTTTATTTCTATCTTGTCCAAATTCGATCATATTTCTGAGTATAGGGAAAGATCTGGCTTTATGGCAGTTTCCAAGAGAAGACAATATTTCATGGGTAATTTGCTGTACATGATCTTCAAAAATGAAGAGACTCTATATTTATTGGAATTGTTTTTGCGGTACACAAATTTCAAGATGAGTCCGTATAAATCTGACTGACAGTCGTCAGGGAAAAACTGTTTCAAACAGCGAAAAGTAGTCCATAGGTTTAAATGTTATTTCTGGCTGTTTTTATTTTCCATATAAGAAAAATTGATACATTCTGTTACCTGTGTTGAAAATTATATCTTTAATTATATAGTTTAAATCTCAATACCATTTATATGCATCATATTATGCAGAGCATTTAATATGCATATTACTTGAAAAAAGTATATTATTTAATACAAATGTGTATTGAGGAAGAAGTTTCCATAAAAGATATCTAAACTTTCGAATTTATTAAATTGAAAACATTTTACAAACTTCAAGAAATTATAGACAAAGAACAAAAAAGAACCCTTGGCAAATAATCTTGATTATACTGCCAACTTTTTACTCTGTCGAATTTTTTCCAATCGTAGATGTTTTTGGTGAGATAATATATGTATACTATGAATCTTAGCTAATGAATTATAAATGTCTCTAGCTTGTCCTCATCTATACTGTCTACACATGTACTATAGTCCTTGCATAATTAATTATATGCGACTTGAGCTTGACCTTGTGAGATATTTGTATTTCATTCCACATGGATAGTATTTGCTAGGTCTTTTACAGGAAAATGCGTCAAACTACGCTTGAAATATTTGATTCTAATTCAACTTTGCACGAAGAAAGAGAGTTATGTCACTTTTGACGACGATTATGGTTTGAGCTTTCGTTTTCGTATTCAATGCATTCAGCAATGGTAGTTGTGTTGTGTGAAACTGCAGCTCACATGATCATTTTATTCTTTGTGTCAATTGGATTGCATGATCTTCGCAACCAAGATGTTGAGTTGATGGTAGTTTTCCAATAGCTTCAGTGTTATCAAAAATTTTCTCAGGGTTCACTTCTTGTTCTCTAATTACCTGGAGAGTTCCATGTTCGAGAACTGATATTGAATCAAAAAATTTCATAGAGAGATGCTTTAAATATTCTTGGTCTTTTAAAGTAATCAGTTTATGTCTAAGGTATTTCCTCCTTGGTTCCATGAAAAAGTAAAAAGAAAGCGTACAAGATTCACAGGCTACTTTATTGTTGAAAATGACAAATTTTTCAGCCATCCAAGCAACAAATCCAAACATGTGAGTTGAAACCGAATCCGAAGTGGTGGAAAAAAAATCATGATCCTCTAATATTTTTGCAGCCTCTTCAAGTTGATAAGAATTCATCCCTTTATCATTGACGGTATCAATTTTTCCGGTCCAATGTTCCCATCGATCATCAGAATTAGCAACATCTTTTAGATTGAGAAGAACATAAAATACTTCTCCCCCAGATATGTTACTTTTGGGAGTTTTCACCTAGGAATAAGTTGCTACCAAGCGAAACCTTTGATTAAAAATGATAGAATCGGGATGTTCGTTTGATCCACAGAATCCTTCCTGAGGGCAAGGATCCGCTGAAATAATGATACAAGTTATTAATACAGAGAGTAAGTGTTATTAATTTTCACTATGAACGAAAATCACAATTTTAATATTGAATTAATTAATAAAAATTAGTGTACCTGCAGCTATCTTGATTTAGTCCTGTAGCCATCAGAAAGGAAAACTCGCGTTCTTCTACGCGAAACTTGCAAACCTCTAGCGTTGCTCTTAATGAAATTTGTAATCCACAGCAAGTGGAATCTTGGGAAAATCGCATTTGTTGGTTTTCGCTCCTTCTTCCCATTTGTAAGATCTGCACATTCAGCTTTGAACGACTCCAGGGCATTAGCCAATGAGGTTCAATTTTCGGAAGTAATGCGGATCTAAATGCTCTCTCCTCAGTTTGAAATTTAATTCCAATTAAAAACCATCTTCCTTTCCAATATTCAGCAAAAGGTACCAGTGATTTAAAGATACAATCCTATCTGCTATCTGCAAATACCATTACGTATATGTATATAAGCCACTTAGATAAGTCTTTTCTCACTACTGAAGAACGATAATTCATGATAATGATACGGAATAAGGGTCAGTCTATCACCCAAATTCCTGCATCTTCGTCGCGGGCTGGATTAGTGAAGGAATTACTCATACATTTTGTTGATTGTGGAAAGTCGGAAATGAACTATTAACGTCGGTTGGGGGTTACTACATGAGGAACACTGACATTTTCCTTGTTAACACTGAAAGTCCTCCACATATTGAGATTCCACTAGGCCTTGTCCGTTGTGGCAGCGCCCACTTTCAATCCTGCTCTTTCTGCTAACGTGACGGATTCGACAACCTGTTGACGTAGCACAGTTTCACTAGCGCTACCTTTTCTCAAAAAGCAGCCAAAGGCACGAACTCATTTGCCTTTGAAAGGCTGAAACATTATGACAAGAGTATGATGATAACCTACAGAAGGAATTACAAAACGTTGAACAAATCCTAATACAGAATGATTACACAAACAAACAAATTTTCAAAGTCACGAGAGAATGCACTCAAAACCAGTCAACACAACCTACTAAAGAAGAGATAGAAAAACGAACACCATCCTTCCCTTGAACCAAGGAACCACATAACAAACAGAAAGAATTCTCAACAAACACAACATGAAAACCATATTTAAACCACCTGCGAAAATATGACAACTTTTATACAACCCTAAAAATAAAAAGGCACCTCCTGTGATTCGGGACTTCACGAAATCCCTTGCTCTTCTGCCAAAGACTATATTAGAGAAACCGGGAGAGCGGTGAGCCAAAGTATAAAGGAACATGAGAGTGAAGTCAGGATAAAACATTTCACGCAACCAGCACTAGCTGAGCATCATATCGAAACAGGACATAGCCTTTTATTCGACAAAACGACCGTTATCGCTGGAACATTCAATAAATTTCCAAGAAAACATAGAGAAGCAATTGAAATCTTGAAACACCCTAATAACATCAATAAGGACAATGGATGTAATACTAATCCGCTTTGTTTTTTGGTCCTGCCGCGTTTAAAAAAAATACTAAATTGGCTAATCAAGTTCGAAAAGTCTCCGCAGTGGGGCGCTCTGGACAATCACAGGCATCATGGAGAGTATATACAAAAATGCGACAAAATCACTCTCATTTTCAGCCCTCTGCACGAAACGACTTCCTTAAGGAAAGTTGCAGAATATACGTCTATTACCCAGCAGATGATATTTGTTTGGATCCTGACCGACCAAATTCCGGTACCAGTCTTCAGGTGACTCCAAGAGCTCACATAATTCTTGTCTTTGAACAAATCAATACTCTTCCAGCCTAACTAAACTTTTATTTTTAGAACTCTCCAAAAAAAGATTTTTTATTGGAAATTGAACTATTTGGTTGGAGATTAGCTTTTTTCAAATTACATTATTTAGTTGAAATGCTTCATCGTAAAAATTCATTTTTGTTTTGGTTAAAAATAAATTATTTTTAATCAAATTTAACTTTTCCATTTTTGAAACAAGTTGATTCAGATCAGAAACAAAGTTGTGGCACTCAAAAGTCCAAGCATTCTCGGATCCAATATAGCGACCAACAGATTTGAAAAATCTTTGAATTTCTTCAAAATGTATTCTATAAAGGTAATTCGAATCATCAATAATTACAAGCGTGGTAAATAATTTAAAAAACTCCAAATAAGAGATCCAATATGGCGACTACACGTTTTCACTCATAAATATGAAGAAACTTTTTTTTATTCAAATAAACAATTTTCTGCGTTAAAAATGATATGATTAAATTATTTCTTATTTCTTTCCAGTATACAGGAACTTAGAATAATGAACAGTTTTGGGCATTGCTTGTCTTGGCATTGAGACAGACTCAATACAGAACATCCAAATGTAAACATTTCCAATTGGTATACTCAATATTACATATTCTAAACGCGTGAGTACTGTCGCTGCAACAATTTTTTGAACGGCATGAATCTGGCCTGCTTCAATCCAAGTTCCAGAGTACTTTATTTGAATCAAAATGATATTTGTTCAAAACAAAGGAATAGTATCCGAAAAACCAATTAATGTGATTTAGAGGAGCAGGAAAATTACATTCATTTACACGTTTCTCAACCGTTTTACTTGGAAATATCGAACGAGTGGACGCTGGGGACCTACTGGAGTGTCATCGATTTGTTGTTTCGTCAATAAGGTAATCGTTCCACTTTCCATGTTTATTTTTGCCCGTTTAGCTTCATAGATGTTATCAATAATAATATATATTCCAGCCAGAACATTAGTACTCTCCAATATTGCAAAGATGTCGCCATCACATGTCGATATAACAATTTGTTCTTGGGTTGGCACAGGATCAAATGTATTTTTCCCTGTTCTTAATTTAAGTCCTTTATTGACTGGAAAAGTGTATCTTTGAAGTTTGAATATCAGGCGCGGATTCATTTTGGAAGTGAGCCGAATAAATTCCAGATGCTCAAGTCCATGTCCACTTTTGTGATGACCAGGCAGCCTGGTAGGTGGAACAATGCACCTAGGAAGAGGACGAGACCCTGATGGAGAAGTGCTGTCAAGAGAAGGAAAAATGGCAGGAGGAGACCTAGACCTAGACCTAGAACTTGCAGGATCAGGAAACCTGGCTGGAAAATCCTGTCTGTCAGAAGAAGATGTTCCAGCAACACTAGGAATGAGGGCGCCATCACGGAATCCCTCAGACTGTGGACCTATCTCTGCAACAAGAAACAGAAAATTACATTTCCGAAAGTTGCGTGACGCAAGACAGAATGCGGATTCCGGAAAAGGGCATAGCTTCAAATGTATAGAGAATGTCTTTTCAAATCGAATTTATTCAGAAAAAACGATCTTCATATCTCACTCCGCTGGGATTCGAACACCAGATCAACTGATTTCCGGTCAGGTATAAGCAGAGTAGAATATCTTTTTTTTCTGAAAGAATTTAATTTGAAAAAATTTTTAATTATATCTCCGTAGGATTTCTAATCGGATCGATTATGACCATCTCCGATGATAATACAGATTCCTAGTAGAAAATGTCTTTTTATCGAAACATCCAATAATTCGAAAGAGAATTATCAGTAGAACCATTTTTATCCAAAGACTTTTCGTTAAATTTGGCTGTTACGAGAAATTTACACCCTTTGGAAATCTGCTCAAATTCATTCTCGTCGCATAAGTCGTACAAACCACGCTGAAAAAACCAGTTCTCGTTAGATCACTGAAGTAAAGCAGTGTTGGGCGCGGTTAGTACTTGGATTGGCGACCGTTCGGGAATGCTACTAATTGCGTGCTGTTGGCTTGTCGTGGGTGTGGTTAGCCCACACTTGTAGTTATTTGCTACAAGAAAATATCCACCTAGAAACACTACCCGAATCGGGTAGTGTCACGCCTATCCCAAAAGGGAAATGGCTTAATGGTATACATACATACATACCAAACTGATGATATTCTAGAGCAATAGGATTCGCTTTTCAGTCATTTTAGAGAGAAAAGCTTTTAAAAAATCCATGCTGTTGCATAAACCGCGATGTGAGAGTATTTGAACTTTCCAATTTTTTGTATTTAAATGTATTCCATTCTAATCGACTATTAAGCTCATTTAAATGGAGGCAAATTATTCATTCAAACAACTATTTTCGTGTCAGAAATATGTTGTTTTTTTCCAAATCTATACAAGCTTTGAAGCGAATATTTTAAGG
Organism: Andricus quercusramuli; assembly: GCA_932178445.1. Lineage (NCBI taxonomy): Eukaryota > Metazoa > Arthropoda > Insecta > Hymenoptera > Cynipidae > Andricus > Andricus quercusramuli. Next base: position 41,198 of record CAKNXH010002041.1, on the reverse strand, counting down.
ATAAATCAGTGTCACGACATTCATAAAAAATTAGGACCCCTTACGTAATTTTTCATTGAAACATATCACAAATTACCTTCATTTTGGAATATGAATATTATCATAATGATATAAACTGTATATGCTATGATTCTTTTTGTATTCTACGTAAATATATTTTATGAAACGGCAAATTTTAGAAGGGAGAGAGCCTGCAAGAAGGTGCTCTATAAAAAAATATTCCATTCAAACATTTTTCTTAAAAACATTTGGAAAAAGGTACCATGCGTGCTTAACATTTTCTGATAGAAGGAATTATTGACAGTGTCAAACTGCTTATATAAAAACCGTTTATTAATCAATCATTCTTTTCTCGATTCTTATTTGTACTAGGAATACCTTGTTGATTAGCATGTTCGTTACTCATCCCAAAATTTGCCAAAAAGTCTCTTGTTTTCGGCGGCATACCTGATGATATTTCTGTGAAAAGGCAGAAAAGATAAATGAATTCGTAATTTTGCAAATGTATCACAAATAGTTTGAGATTAATTTGATTATCCAAATTTATTTCATATGAGTCATTTTCAGCCTATTAATGATTCATGGTAGTGAATCGTATTTACAAGTGATTATATCAATGCCAGGAATACAAATTTACACTCTTTATCTGTTTTACCTTACTTCAGAGAGACAATCAAAATTTAAAATCACTAGTTTAGAAGAATAAAGTGACGTGGAATGTACAGGGTGATTAATTCAAAAACTGTTTAAGATGTCCTGCAAATTTCGTATTCATCCGTTTTTCGGTCGAGGACATATTTTTCTTGAAAATGTAAGAAAATATCTAAGTTTCAAATTTCAAAGAGAAAAGTTATATATTTTGGTTTCGAAACTTGAATATTTGGCAAAGGTCGTTAAAAATTGAATCACCTGAGTTATGCACTTTTCATTGAGAAAACCATAAAAAACTAATTAAGATATTAAGACACAAAAATCTTTCGCAGTATTATACTTGAGTAGCAAAAAAATTATTCAAATAATAATAATTCCTTATCATCATAAGGTTTGCTAGTTTTCTTTTTAATTCATAGTGTATAATAGATATGTTCCAACATACTCACTGCAAAATGGAAAGTATAAAAAAATAACATTTATTTATTTGTTACTTACCAATAGAATTGAGAACAACGTCCAATCCTAAAACCAAAGTATAAAAGATCCTCATTTTTTCAAAACTTAACAAAGACTAATTAACGTAGAGTTTCAAGATTAACGTTACTGATAGATATTCTGATGTTTCGTGTTCATATACTCAGAGATATTTGTATCATCCCATGCTCGAGCATACATCGCGTGTATGAATAATCATAGGAGTCGGTGACATTGAGAATTTTAATGAGTATTCAATTTTTAATTTAATTTATTGAGACAAAAGCTCACACATATAAAGTTGTCAGTGTTGGTGAACTTATCTTGAGATATACGCAGACAAAACAAGAAGGAATAAAATTATTACACCTTATTACCACAGAGTTATATCAAATAAAGCTGTACCCATAGCTTTTTAGAAATTCTGTGAACTTATTTTCAAAGGCAAATACTGTAGGCGCATTATGAATACTATTCGGCAGTTTATTCCAAAGCCGCCTTCCTCTATTGACACAAGATTTTTGCATTGAACATGTTCTATGAGCAGGTATTTCCAGGGTATGACCTCTATCGCGTAGCCCTGGCCGACCTGGAAGGTTCATATTGTCCCGAAAAAACAATTCCAATAAATATAGAGTCTCCTCATTTTTGAAGATCATGTACAGCAAAATACCCATAAAATATTGTCTTCTCTTGGAAACTGCCATAAAGCCAGATCTTTCCCTATACTCAGAAATATGATCGAATTTGGACAAGATAGAAATAAAACGAATGCAGGCATTGAGAGCACGTTCAAGTTTGCATTGAATGTCATCAGAGATTCCATCATATACCCATAATAAAAATGAGGGAGAATCAGGGCTTGTACAATGTGGATTCGCGTAGCTGTACCCGCGTGAAAAAAGTTTGCATGGCTCAGGCATGGCAATAAACTTGGAAATATCTGGCTAAAGCATGGGTCACGGCTGAGTGGTAGCATGGCTAAAGCCTCGCTTGTGTCCGTCTCCCTTGCTTAGGACACGCTAAACACGAATGAATATTTTTAAGAACATGTAAGTGATAGAGAACATTAGCCAGCGTTGAAAATTAAAATCTTAAGTTTGCCAATAGCCGACACATCTCTGAATGGTAAGTCCACTACCCGGGTGCACCAGAACGTGCACCAAATCGTTCAACACGTCATCTACGAGACCATTGAAAAAATTTACATTGTGGTAACAGCCAAAATAACTAACAATGGTGAGTCGACGATCAGGATGCTCCGGATCGTGAACCAGGTCGTTCAAGACGTCATCTACGAGAACTTTTTCAAAATTTAAATTGTGTCGATAGCCAAAATAACTACCAATGGTGAGTCGACGATCAGGGTGCACAGGATCGCGCACCAGGTAGTTTAGCACGTATTGAATCACATCTTCTGGTGAAATTTGGACCTGGTAGGCCTGGCACTTGGGTTTTTTCATCTTGAACAAATAATATAATAATATAATACCGAAGCAATATATCTTTTCTCATTTCAATGAAGTAAAAGTTATGAAACTGTACTTTCTAAAGAGATGTTTTCATTATCAGGTGATTTTGGTATCACTTGCGGTCTTAGTGGGTTTTGTAAAACTGAAGTGCCCGGTTTTGCCGGACTGAGTATCGTCAGATTCAAAACATTTTCCAGATCTTCCGAGGTTTGCAGTGTCCCTGTTTGGAAGAAAAATTTCGAAAAGTGTTAGTTGATGATAGATTTCTAAAAAAAAATCTATGTTAAATTTTACGCTCTGCAAGATTAGATTGCTCGACTGGCTCAGGTATTGACATTGCTCTTGCCTTTGTCGATGGTTGCTCAATATCTAGGATGATTAAATGATGAAATAATAAAAAATATCAGAGAAGTAACGTATGAATTTAAGATTCTACTGTATATCAATTGAGAAATTAATTTTGGTATCATACTCTTCCTTGATTGATCAAAATTTAGGATCAATAAATAATTAATAAAATATCACAATTTTTGAAATTTGGAATAGGCCTAAGTGAAGCAAGGAACTCGAGAAAATTGTTTCAATTGAAATTTTACCGTGTAAAGTATTAGAATGATTACTTTCCTGAGAAGCTAATTTTGATGACGTGTCTTTCCTTGTTTCAATAATATTTAAGATGAATAAATTATTAATTAATAAGAAGTAGTAGAGACATAAGCTATACACTAAATTTGCAAAATTATAGGTTTTTAAAATTTAAGATAAAGCTTAGGTCTCATAATTTTCTGCAGAAAAATTTTACTGATTGGGTTAGGAAGAGGTTCGCATCTTCTGGTAACATTTCGAACTGATAGGCCTGACACTTAGGTTTCTTCAACAAAAGAAATAATGCTCAAGTGATATAATACCGAAAAAATTTGCCTTATTTTATCATAATGAACCGAAAAACTAAAAAAATTTACTTTCTGAATAGGTAGCTTCGTTATGAGCAGACTTGGATATCACTTGCGATCTTAGTGGCTAATTCGGTAAAACCGAATTGCTCGGTTTCACGGGGATGAGTAGTGGCAAATTCAGAACATTTCTATTCAAGTTTAGTTGGCCCTCCTTTTGCGATTTTTTACCTACTGACAATTTTGTATCCTTTTCCTTGAGCGCTGCGAGATTTTTCTTCCTCAGGATTTCCCCCTCCGGTTTTACATGAAGGGAATTTAAACATTTTTCATCCTCTGTCGGTAGAATATTGGTTTGAAAATCAACAAAAATCATAAAAATAATTTGAAACATTAAACTGAAATAAAAAACATGAAATATCTAAGGAATAAAGCACAACAAGAAAATGAAAAACATTAACAATAAAGCTTTTCCTATTACCGCTTCTCTTTTTCAAAATAGTTTAAAAAATTCCGCCATTATAATCCACATCCATCTCCTCACCCTCTTCAACTCCTGGCATTGCTTACGTTTCTTCCATAACGGTTACACTCCTTTGCTTCACCCATTCTAAGAGCAACCACTTCATTATTATTTTCTCCAAGATAGATTAACACTTTTTGTTCAGTCTCTCTGAATGTAGGACAATCGTGTTGTCTTTGACGTCTATGACTGCAGAATTAAATAAAAAAAGAACGTTTCTATGGTGTTGGCTTTACGGTATTCACAACCACCTTCAGGCCTAAAAATTTCAGTTTTTCATTTCTCAAAAATAGGTCACGGTTACGGTTCTGCTGACATGACCCAAAGGTGCGAATACTAAGAAATGTTCTTTCTGTTTTGTATCTGGGAATTTCTTATAACTATATTTTTTGTATGAAAAACAATATCCTTGCTAGAGCCGCTTTTGCGTCAATTCTTAATTTCAAAAAAATCGAAATACCACGTTTTTCTCAAACAACAACCGAATATGAAAAAATTTGAAAGGGCGAAATTGTTCCTTGTAAAAATTCCTATAAAAAACTTTCTTTATAATTTTTCAACTCACTTCGGTATTTCGAAAAATAATAATATTTTTTAAAGAGAGCAAATTCGCTTTCCCGTGTTTTATACCAGATACAAAATTATAACAGATAAATATTATTATTCAAATTGTCTGAAGATATTTTTTTATTTAAAGCATGTTATGCGCTTAGGATAAAAAGTGTTATGTGTTAACCAAAGGCGTGGGTATGAGTACATTCCTAGCTTTTTTACTTGAAATAATTATACCGAGGAAAGGAAATAAGAAAAAAAGAAATGTATAGTGACATCAAAAAACGAAGTTTTTTCAAGTAGACGAAGTGGGATAAAAATTATGGAGGGTTTTTTGCAGAAATTTCTCAAATCAATTATTGTGCTCTGTGATCTGATGTCTCGTTTCATTTCCGAGAAAAATGGGGTTATCGATTTTTTGACATCAAAAATGTGTGTGTTTTTTTTTCAAAAACAGCTAAGGCGAAGATTTTGTTTGTGATCGAAAAATGGTTGTATGACGTCCCAGACACAAAATAAAGAAAAACATTCTTGGTTTTTGCACCATTGGGTTGAAGTCACATTAACGGAACCTCAGGTGCGCGAGAATATATCAATTTTTGGACATACTAATTTTTCAATAAATTTCATAAACTATCTGGTGCAGCCAGGTCGTCGACTCACCACTTGGAATTGTTTTGGCTATCGACACAATTTAAATTTTGAAAAAGTTCTCGTAGATGACGTCTTGAACGACCTGGTTCACGATCCGGAGCATCCTGATCGTCGACTCACCATTGTTAGTTATTTTGGCTGTTACCACAATGTAAATTTTGTCAGTGGTCTCGTAGATGACGTCTTCAACGATCTTGTGCACGTTCCGGTGCACCCGGGTAGTAGACTTACCATTTAGAGATGTTTCGGCTATTGGAAAACTTAAGATTTCAATTGTCAACGCTGGCTAATGTTCTCTATCACTTACATGTTCTTGAAAATATTCATTTGTGTTTAGCGTCTCCTAAGCATGGGAGACGGACCCGAGCAAGGCTATAGCCATGTACCATTCAGCCGTGACCCATGCTTTAGCTAGATATTTCCAAGTTTATTGCCATGCGTGACCCATGCAAACTTTTTTCACTCGGGGCAGCCATTGCATTTCATCAGTTTCCAACAGAGAAGACAATTTGCCAATATCTGCTGATGCTAATGAAAACAGAATTCGGCCACAATCGCTGCCCTTCGTAGAGCAGTAGCCTACAAAAATGGGTTTTGTAGCCTACTTACCCGAGCCTATCCAACTTTATTTGACCCTGCACAATGAGATCTGCACCGACCGGTCCTCACTTATCCTATCCGAGTTAATCCGATTGTCTGATCCTATTCGCTAAATACTAATGAGTTTTGGCTGGGGATTCAACTGTTTCGTTGAAAATTCGTGTTTTCGAGCTTATTTATTATTATTGGTCTATAACAACGGTAGATAGTGTTCATCACGTCACTTTACGCTAGAATATTCATCATTAGGAGAACTCCGAAAATAATTCCAGAAAAAATTGTTTTTTTTTTATGAAGAGACAACAGATTGAGATATTTTTTCTTGAAAATATTATCAACGGTTACCCAAGGTGTTACTTTATATCTTATTTGAGCTACAATTGTGGATAAATTTTATGTATGTAAAAGACTTGTCTCAAGAATATTTTTAGAAGGGCTGACTTGAAACTGAAGTTTCAGGTTATGTTGTTCTTACGTATGTATTCTCTACGATGCCTGTATTGGCCAGAGCGCCCCATGGTGGGGACTGGTTGAACTTGATTTGCCAATCAAGTCTTTTTTGAAAAACCCGGGAGGCCGGAAAGCCAAATCGAATTGGTATTATATCCATTGTCCCTATTGATGTTATTAGGGTGTTTCAAGATTTCGACTGCTTCTCTATGTTTTCTTGGAAATTTATTTATTTATTTATAGTGAACCAAAATTTCGGTTTAAGCTTGGATTTGTTAAAGATTTTAGTTTCTAGATTTTCCATAAAAATGTTGGCTATTACAGGTGAGATTGGAGATCCCATTGCTGCTCCTGAGGTTTGTTCGTAAAATTGGTTATTGGTACTTTGGTAAAGAGAGATACTGCGTCGAAACTTACAAGGATGTCTTCAGGTTGAATGTGAATCTGTTGTATTTTTCTGACGAAGTGAAAAGAGTTTTGGGTGTTTGTGATAGAGTTTCCTGTGAAAGGCTTAAGTTTTTTTGGCGAGAAAGCGTGCTAGGTTGTAAGTTGGAGAGTTTATTGCGCTGACGATCGGTCTGAGTGGGATGTTGTTTTTGTGAATTTTTGGGAGTCCGTAAAGTTTTGGAGAGATGGGATTAGTAGGTTTTGATTTAGATATTGTATCACTGTCATGATATGAGTCTTTTAGGAGGCTTTTTGTATTTCTGGCTAGTATTTTTGTGGGGTCTTGTTTAAGTTTTTTATATGTAGCGTCAGTAAGAAGATCCATGATTTTGTTGTTATAGTCTTCTTTATTCATTATTACTGTTGTGTTGCCTTTGTCTGCTGGTAATATTATGATGTCTCTATTCTGATTGAGTTCTTTATTAGCTGTTTTTTCTTGTTTTGTTAAGTTTAAGGAGGGAAGTTAGGCTTCGCATAGAATGTTGGCTGTCCTACGTCGTATGTCATTTGCTTTTCTGGGTGGAAGGGTTTATATTGTGGATTCCAAATTACTGATGATTTCTTCTCTTGGAATTTTGGAGGGAGCGACTGCAACATTATGTCCTTTAGATAAGGCTGGAATCATTTCATCGCTGAGAGGATGGTTAGAGATGTTTTTTACTGTATTAGTTAATGGTGCCTGCTATACTGGAAGTAATTTGTCAAATTTTATTTTTTGTGTCTCAGTGCAAAAATCTTTAATCCGTTGGGATTGGTCAAATGATGTGCGGTCCAATGTGGACTAAATGTCAAATCTGAGAGTGTTTGATAGGAAAAGATGAAGTTTTAATAGTTTTTTGGAGGTAGTGTTCAAGGCTTTGGATTTGGATGTTCCCAAATGGTTTTTAAACTGTAAGAATTTTGGGACGATGTTAATGTCCCTACACCGTTTTAAGAAAGCTAAAGATGTTAGTAGCTCAGCTTGAGAAGACCTGAGCTTACTAAAAGTGTTAGTTTTAGTATACATCATACAGTATACATTATACATTATACAGTATACATTATACATTATCAAGTTTTCTGAGCTTTCCAAAGTAAAATGATTATACACGTGCAAGTCTTTAACTTTTATTGAAAAAAATATGTCATACGAATTAAAAATTTGAATGTCAATAAAGTCCTAAATGATCCATATACGCAATTTATGCTCAGGAATGGGATAATACAAATATGGCCTTACAAACTAAAAAAATACATAAGTCCAATCTCACTCGAACTAAGAAAATCGAGAAAAACTGTTTGTCCAAAGAACTCTAATATCGAATAATATTTTGAATAATCTACATACACTATTAGGGTAAAAATACTGCGCTCTTTCATATTTTGCAATAAAAAATTAATTTTTTAAACAATTTCTATTAGAAAATGGACTTGGGTGTTTTTAATCGTCGCGAAAAGTCGAAAATACAAGGCAAAAAGAACACAAAGTCACTTGCGGACAGTGCCTTTATCGTATAGCTCGAGCGCGGCCTCGAAATCCAACAGAAAAACATACATATGGGACACTATGCGGGGTGGTGGGGGGTGGTCTTAGTCTCATATATATTATCGATCAGCTTATTCCAAATATCCAAATTTTGCTTTAAGGCATCTGCATTTTTGTTGATAAAATGTAATTGATAAACCTAAATAAATATTTGAATGTCATCCGTTGTACATAACCATTTATTTGAGTTTTTGGTAATTCAATATCACATTGTTGATTATTTTAACATAAAATATGAATAACGACGTATGTTATTATATACCTTTCGTACAAGTACGTTTTAATGTTCGATGCATCTTGGAATTAAATTATTTTAATAGCAAACAATTGCAAAAGGATTAGTCGCACTAATTCGATACAAATCGCGCTTATGGTTAATTTGAACATTATGCATTTGCGGCTACGTAACATTAAGGAAACGTAGTAATTTAAAACTTATACATATCGATAGTACTTATGTCATTTCAAATTGAGAATTCTCTTTTTAATTCGCTTCCTTGATCTCTGAGCAACTGTTCAGAACTTTTTAGTCTTGATTATTATCGTATACATCAGTCAAATTTAAACTTTTTCACAAAACCCTAAGCAGTAGAATTTGAAACGTTCTTCAAGCTGGTCTTATATTCATTAAATGTACTTCATACTAAAAAACCGATAAGGATTTCACTAATAAATCATCCTTTAAATAAATATACCTCTTAATCAATCTGAACTTTTTAATCCTCGTTATCGTAGTGAGTAATCAAATCATTGACATCTTATACTTCTAAATTGTACCAGAAATGTCGTCCACTGGGTTTCATAAGTGGAACTAGTTCTTTTATTATGCTTTCTTTTTTGTGCAATGGAATACCACGAAAACCGCTTTGAACTTGGGGCAGAGGAATGCCGTTCTTGACAATGCGAATTTTAAGAAAGTTGAATTCAGGTAGATCTTCTGTGTCCTCGTAAGTTAAATTGTACCCTGAATTATAACTTCCTCGCTTCACCCTAACTTGCTTTATATCTTGAAGGTGGGGTCTACCTTCGCCCTTAAATTTCTGAGCTGAGGAATGGTCAGCCCACATACGAAAATCAGATGCAGTTAGAAATTTTATGAAAACCTTTCCGGAGTTTGCGTAGCGTACTGCATTTTCAAAATCTGCAAAATCGTATATTTTCTCCATTTCTTTCATTGACATTTCAACCTGATGGTGAAATGAATCGGCTGACATGAATGTGTGGCCACTTATTAAGTAATTCAGTTCAATAATATCAATTTCGACTTCCTCTGAATTAACCAGATAAACGAGGAAAGAAGAAAGACACCAGTTCTTGTTTTGCGCAGAACAGTTGTCAAGCCAAATAACAATTCGTTTCTTATCGCGCATTTCCAGAAAAAAAGCATGGAAAGCACTTATGATTTGTTCCTTTTTTCGTCAGAAAATCCCTTCATGAAAAATTGCAGCAAAAGGTCTTTCTTTCAACTGGGAGAGTCCAAGTGGCACAAAACTTTCATTAAAAGCTATGATTCACTTAGTGAACATACATACTTTGAACTCTTCCATTCGAGGCAAGATTAATAATGATACGCGGTATCCAGTGAATGGAAAGCTTTTGCAACATGATTTTTATACTTTTCGCGGGCTTCCGAAGCTTTTTTAATGTGAACAGATCAGTCTTTGCATATATCACAGCCTGAATTAAAATTTTTGTTTGTGTGGCCGTGTATGTGAAATTTCTCACAATCTTCGCATTCTTCATGCCCGAGTTTGTCAAAAGAAACATCCATTTTTTCGAAAATTTGGCGATCAAGTGCGTAGCTACATGATTCCGAAGGATTTTTTTCCATAAAATTAGTATAAATATCTTTCATAGATAAACTGTTCGGCAAATAACGTCTGTTTGGCGCATGAGCGCGACGATAGGAAACAGATGGATTTTAAGACTCTACGTGCTTTTGAATACTATCATGTCGAATTGCAGCTGATAAATCTGTTTTTTTTTCGTCGATTGTCTGGTTTGGGTTGCAGAGTAATGGGATCTATATCACTCATAGCATGTCTTATTAAGGAATCGTTATTTACCTTGTAACCTTAAGTCGCTAGGAAGAAACATTTACACGTCTGCTTTTTACGTGACTAGTTACGAACAGTCTTCTATTCCACCAATCCAAGTTCCAAAATGAAGTATTTAATTTTTTGCGAGTTTCAGGAGATATATGATCGCTACATTCAAGACAAAAATCGTTGCAAGGAGGTGAAACAGAGTGATCTTTCAACAATTTACTCAATTTCAATGATTCTTGTTCATATTTATTGAGATTTCTTTTCCGTTTTTTTCTTCCGTCGCTGAAATTATTTTCCTTATCACTTGGTGGAATGCTTTCTTTCGAATTAATTTGATTAACTTCATGATGAGTTTTTATTGAACCAGAATCTTTGAATAGATCATGTGAATCATTTTCATTGGAATAGGGGAATTCACTCCGAGATTCTATTTCATGCCGTACGCGCAGATCGAGTACTGGTGGTCCAAAAGAAAGATCGTTTTGAACATCATTGGCACTGAAGGCTGTAGATTCATTATGAAAAAGGGACTCATTCGTTTTTTCTGCTTGGTGGAAGAATATGAAAGGGTTGACATTCTCTGATTCAGTTGACATTTTAAATAAACCCGAATTTGGAGCAACATTCTCCGAAGAAGGGTTCACACAATTCACACATCCTTGAAATGAATATTTATTCGAGAAAGACAAATCAACTGCTGGATTTATTTGAAATAGGGTTAAATTTTCCATTTCGGTTGGAAGTTCAGAAAAAGACGTCTGGGCTTGATGCTCAACAGCAAAATCTGAAGCGGAATTTTGAGAGAGGTTCCCAATTTCCTGCAGGACGAATTCTTCTGAACTATTTGTAATGCCATTATTTTTGGCATCAGAATTGTCTGCAACGATTGCGTCAGCGATATTTACACTCGTGGATAGATTGGAATAATCTGGAGTCCCTAAAATAAACAACAAATTTAGTAGTCAATATGCAATAATGTACCCTATTTGATCAAAAGACATGCAATAATAGCTTAACTTTAAAAGTTTGAAACATAGAAGTGACATTTCAGGTAAAAATAAATTTTTCAATTGTAATACTTATCAGTTGATGAGAACGTAAAAAAGAGAAAAAGCTACGTTTGTTGCAATGTTCACAGAAGAAAAATTGATATTAAGGATGTCGGAACCAGGAATCAACCTCAAAATTATTGACTTGCCTCATTTTACTCCACAAATACTATAATTACTTCTTCTTCAGATTAATAGGACCATTACTGTTTTGAATCATATCTGTATTTCGAGTATAAACTTGGCTATATTCAATAGTTTTGTGTGAAAAGTTTTTTTTTATTCTAACATAAACATAAAAGAAACATTTTGCACAGGAAGTATTCAATTTAACCGAATTTCGCAATGGAATACAGATTAGATTCAAGACAGGAAAATGCCATAATTATCTAAAAAAGATATAATTCTAATATTCATGGAGTAAAATGAGGCAATTAAATTTTGATCTTAGATTCTGGTTTCAACGCCCTTAACTGCATATAGTTTTATCAACCTCAAAATAACTTGTCGGCATTTTTTTAAGCTAATCACGACCACATGAAATGAGATCAAGTTAGAAATTTGGGTCAATAGTTTTTGAAAAATTTGTAATACATTTTTTTATATCTTCTTTGTTTGTTTGTAATTGTATAAATAAGTACATATACGTTCTGTAGTGTGCTTCATTCAATTTCCAAAGTTCTCAATTCGATACCTCATTTCGTGTACACATTTGGACCTCAAAAAAAGTCGATAAGTAAAAGAAATAATTAATATTTAAGAACAATAACGAGTTCACTGCTAAAAAGTACTGCGGGAAAATGACAAAATATTGTCAGTTTTTTTTAATAATGCTTTCTGTGAAGTTTTTCAACATTTTCTTAATCCTCTTGGACATACTTTGAAGATAAATTTTCTCAACAATAGAACAAATTTTCAAAGAATATAATCAAAAAAAAGAAAATGTAAAATTTCATTATTTCACACAATAAGATTGAGAAAAATTGACTAATAACCTTAAAAACACGTATTATATTGTTAAGAATTCTAATAAAAGTAATTCAATACAATCTCTTTCTTGATATCTCATATGAATTTGCAAAGAATTCATGTTTTTAAATTTATTATTCGAATTTTATTACGCCATTTTACTTACAATAATTTAAATTGGTATGCTCCCTGGTAGTAGGTTGGCTCGCCATGTCATACAGTTTTTTCTAGACAACTAAAAAACTACATTTTTGTGATAAAGATGTTAAATATTTACGATATGAGTAATAAACATAAGACTTTATAGGAGTCGAGTTATTAGAAAAATCTATTATTTGTGCAAAATTCTGGTGTAAAGTAATTAGGGGCCGTCCATAAATTTCGTAAAGCTGGAAGGGGGCGGGGGGTTTGAGGAACTGTCACGACTTTTTACGGCTGTGGGGAGAGGTTTTTTCCAAACGTCACGTGACAAAGTAAATCAAAATAAAATATTTATTTGTTCTATTTTTCATGAGTTTATTATATAGAGTACGAAAAAAAAATTTTCAAATTTTGTCCATCAAATTTTTTTTTCATTCGAATATAATTCTGAATAATATTCCAATGAAAAAATTTTTTCTCTTCTTTCTAATAGGAACATAGGGGGTTATGAAAATTCTTCAAATGACCGGTCATCACATCGTCACATTCTGTCACGAAGGACGGGGGTCAATTTTGATTATTTTTAGCGTTACGCGATGTGTGGACAGCCACTTATTACGATTTTTACAATAAAAAATAATTGCACGGGAGAGGATGGGTAGTTATTATTTAACATTCCCGATGATATAATGATGATGTTGTTTTTGAAAGAGTTAGAAGGACTTCTGTTAATAAAATATAGAATATGGCGTGCTTCCTAACCTCTTAACGTACAGCTTTTATTCTAATTACACTTAGCTTAGAAATATTTGCAGAGAGAGTCTGAGACGTATGAATTTCGAAACTAATTGAATTTATACAATCATGAATTTGTACCCATATTCATTCCCAATACATATTTTTACCTCAGAGGAAAGATAAATTTCACGCGATCAATTTACACATTCAATATGTATGCATATGGTATATATATATATATATATATATATATATGTATATATATGTATATTATCACGCGCTCTCTCTGGCTGCCGCTCGTCCCGCAACGCCGAAGTCCGAACATTTCCGAAGAGTATCGGAAACAGCCGGGACTTCTTTCCCTTGGATTTCGGATCAGTGCTCGAGCTATTTCACAAAGCAAAAACATACGCAAGGGCAAGCGATTCTTTTCGTTTGTAAATTTACTTCGGACTCAGTCACTTTTACAACGCAGAAAAGACACAAAGTACTTTAGGTTCTTTTTTATTTGTATGATAATGACGTATTAGATGGCGTGTACATATTTTGGGACGCGCAAAGTGCTTTGTGTATCTTTTTCTCTTGTATTTTTCAACTTTTTCGACAATCCTCAGTTGTAAACAATCGTTTCTTGCAATAAATATTCATAATTAATCATTTTTATTATCCTAGTTAGATGCAGCTTGCCCTTACGAATCCAGTGATACCAAAAACTCATTTTTAATAAAAATGTCACTTATGTATCTTTTTAGTTTGTACGGCAGTACTGCGCTTGCGTTAGGGTCGCGTGCTGATTGGCCACAGCTGGCGCGGAGTTCAAAATGGGTACTAATTGCAATTCTTTTCATTAAGGCCATGTGACGAGTGGGTCACGTGACCGCATTCCTACCTTACCGACACTTTTTTTTATTTGTCAACCTATTCTCACACGAATAGCCACATCGAGTTGAAAATTTGGGATAATAAATGAGAAGCACTATGAAAGGCGGCTCTGCTCCTAAATTGTAATAATAATTAGAGAAGTTTTTTTTGTGGGAATTTTTTTTCTGCTTTGTTCATGATTATTACAATTTAGGACCACAGCCGCCTTCTCGATTGCTTCTTATTTATCATCCCAAATTTTGAACTCGATGTGGCTATTCGTGTGAAGATAAGTTGACAAATCAAAAAAGTGCCAGTAAGGTAGGAATCTGTTCACGTGACACACTCATCACATGGCCTAAAAATAAATAGTTATTATGAAATGCACAGGAATACATTTGGAATGTATAACTTTTGATTCGAGTTGAGAAGACAATTTATATCAGACTTGGTCCTCTTCCGATTTATGCGATGCCATGTCGTACAAAGTACCCACCAAATTTTGTAGTCTCATTAATTTGTGCCCTACTAAAAAAATATCAGGAATCGTCACAAATGGTCAGGAATTCTGACGATTTCTGAACATCCTGACCATTCCTGACGAGTCTGACTATTTCTGAAGATACAATAATTAACTATTTCACATCCTATCCGGTAGCTCATCGGCTAGGACCGCAGGTAGGCTTACCCAAAAGGATTAAAAATTGAAAATAAATTTTTTTTCAATGTTGCATATTCAAATTTTGCATTCTCTTCTTGGGCAGGAATTTTCAACTTCCTGCCCTTGTAGTGTCATATACTACTTTTATTTACTTGGTGACAATTCATTACAGCGAATCATTAATAGGCTGTAACTGACTTATTCAAAATAAAATGGAATAATCGAATTACTCTTTTGATATTTGTAAGATATTTTGAAAATTGCGAAATACTTCACCTTTTCTGTGTTTTTACAGAAATATCATCAGGTATGCCGCCCAAAACAAGGGACTTTCTGGCAAATTTTGGGATGAGCAACGAACATGTTTATCATCAAGGTATCCTTACTTCAAATAAAAATTGAAAAAAAAAAAAGAACTGTCGATCAATAAAGAGTTTCTATAATAACAGTTTGAAGCTGTTAATAATTTTGTTCACCCGGAAATATTTTGCACGCATGGTATCCTCTTCCCAATGTTTTTAAGAAAAATGTTTCTCGTAACAGCCAAATTCAACAGATAGTTTTCGGGTAGGAATGATAAATTTTTCTGATGATTTTCTCACGAATTATTAGACATTTTGATAAAAGGACATTTTTTACACATTTGATGCCATGTCCTCTTCCGGAATCCGCATTCTGTCTTGCGTCACGTCATTTGCGGAAATGCAATCATCTGATTCCTGTTGCAGACCTAGGTTCACAGTCTGAGGGTTTCCGTGATGACCCCCTTATTTCTAGTGTTGCTGAAGCATCTTCTTCTTCTGACAGATATGACTTTCTAGCAAGTTCTCCTCATCCTGCAAGGTCTAGGTCTAGGTCTCCTCTGTCGTGTTTCCTTCTTCAGACAGCTCTTCTCCTTCAGGGTCTCCTCCTCCTTCTAGGTGCATCGTTCCACCGACCAGGCTTCCTTCTCATCACAAAGGTGGATATGGACTCGAGCATCTCGAATTTATTCGGCTTACTTCCAGAACAAGCCCGCATTGGATATTCGAACTTCGAAGATACACTTTTCCTGCCGATAAAAAACTCAAATTGAGAGTAAGAGATCATACCTATGAGCCTGTGCCAACGCAAGAACGAATTTTTCTATCTACATTAGATAGTGACATCTTTGCAATATTGGTGAGTGCTGATGTTCTGGCTGGAATATATTTTATTCATGATTAGGATTTTGAAGCTAAGCGGGCAAAAATAAACATGGAAAGCGGAACAGTTACCTTTTTGACGAAACAAGAAATCGATGACACTCCAGTAGGTCACCTACGTCCAATCTTTCGATATTTTCAAGTGAAGCGGTTAAGAAACGTATGAATCACACAAGACGAAAGCTTTTATTCATCTTAAATAATCGTTTCATCAACTCTTTCACTTCAATTCAAAGTAACAATTCGTTTTATTTGAATAAATGTCGTTTTTCTGCTTCTTTTCATTACATGAATTGTTTTTTGGATTCTATTTCTTTGACTAAAACAAATATTATTTTGAATAGAATAAAGTACACTGAGACTTGGGACGAAAAAACTTCTATCGGAAAACTGACACTTTTAATCTGACTTTAATTTGCTTTTAAGAAGGAAAGCTATTGAAATTCCATGTCCATTTTAAGATGCAAATTTCGGAAAAACGTTATTTTATGTTATATTATAATAATTGCACACAAATTGTTTCGCTGCAGGCGTTTTTGTCTTTGAAAAAAAATTCGGCTCCTTACTCCTCAACACAGAGACAAGAAAATCGATATTTCCTAAAAACCAAAACCTCGGCATATTTTTATTAAACTATTGGGATCTGAAATCACTTCAAAATAAATGTAAGAAAAATTCATCAGCAGTAAAATTATTTTGTTCAGCAATGAAAGCGACATTTCCTAGCAACCAAAATCACGGAAGATTACTTGAGTAAACTTTCAGTGTGGAGAAGTCCTTTTGGAATGAATAAGAAATCGCAAATAGTAACCTCTCCGCATTACCTGTGTTGAAAATTATATTTTTAATTACATAGTTCAAATCTTAATACCATTTATATGCATCATATTATGCAGAGCATTTAATATGCATATTACTTGAAAAAAGAATATTATTTAATACAAATGTGTATTGAGGAAGAAGTTTCCATAAAAGATATCTAAACTTTCGAATTTATTAAATTGAAAACATTTTACAAACTTCAAGGAATTATAGACAAAGAACGAAAAAGAACCCTCGGCGAGATTCCATCTTTTTTGGTAATAATAGTCTCGCCAAGATTTCCTTTTTGCCTTCTTAATACATTCTTAAAGTTTCTACAATTCTTTCAGTTTAATTGATTCAAAAGTTTGGATATCTTTTAGAATTACATGTCAAACTTCAATTTCACAAATAATCTTGATTATAATGCCAACTTTTTACTCTGTCGAGTTTTTTCCAATCGTATATGTGTTTGGTGAGATAATATATGTATATTATAAATCTTAGCTAATGAATTATAAATGTCTCTAGCCTGTCCTCAGCCATACTGTCTACACATGTACTATAGTTCTTACATAATTAATTATATGCGACTTGAGCTTGACCTTGTGAGATATTTGTATTTCATTCCACATGGATAGTATTTGCTATGTCTTTTATAGGAAAATGAATCAAACTACGCTTGAAATATTTGATTCTAATTCAATTTTGCACGAACAAAGAGAGTTATGTCACTTTTGACGACGATTATGGTTTGAGCTGTCGATATTGAATCAAACAATTTCATAGAAAGATGCTTTAAATATACGTGGTCTTTTAAAGTAATCAGTTTTTGTCGAAGGTATTTCCTCCTTGGTTCCATGAAAAAGTAAAAAGAAAGCGTACAAGATTCACAGGCTACTTTATTGTTGAAAATGACATATTTTTCAGCCATTCGAACAATAAATCCAAACATGTGAGTTAAAACCGAATCCGAAGTGGTGGAAAAAAAAATCATGATCCTCTAATATTTTTGCAGCCTCTTCAAGTTGATAAGAAGTCATCCCTTTATCATTGACAGTATCAATTTTTCCGGTTAAGTTGCTACCAAGCGAAACCTTTGATTAAAAATGATAGAATCGGGATGTTCGTTTGATCCACAGAATCCTTCCTAAGGCCAAAGATCCGCTGAAATAATGATACAAGTTAATAATACAGAGAGTAAGTGTTATTTATTTTCACTATGAACAAAAATCACAATTTTAATATTGAATTAATTAATAAAAATTAGTGTACCTCCAGCTATCTTGATTTAGTCCTGTAGCCATCAGAAAGGAAAACTCGCGTTCTTCTACGCGAAATTTGCAAACTGCTAGCGTTGCTCTTAATGAAATTTGTAATCCACAGCAAGTGGAATCTTGGGAAAATCGCATTTGTTGGTTTTCGCTGCTTCTTCCCATTTGCAAGATCTGAACATTCAGCTTTAAACGATTCCAGGGCATTATCGACTCTAGAGAACTGTGATTCAGAAAAAACATATCTTAATTTTGCAACAAAGACCGAAAAATAAATAATAATGTTTGGAGTAATCTGACCTGGAATTCCAAAATGAGGTTTAATTTTCGGAAGTAATGCGGATCTGAATGCTCTCTCCTCAATTTGAAATTTAATTCCAATTAAAAACCATCTTCCTTTCCAATATTCAGCAAAAGGTAACAGTGATTCGAAGATACAATCCCATCTGCTATCTGCAAATACCATTGTGTATATGCATATAAGTCACTTAGATAAGTCTTTTCTTACTACTGGAGAACAATAATTCATGATAATGATACGGAATAAGGGTCAGTCTATCACCCAAATTCCTGCATCTTTGTCGCGGGCTGGATTAGTGAAGAAATTACTCATACATTTTATTGATTGCGGAAAGTCGGAAATGAACTACTAACGTTGGTTAGGGGTTACTACATGAGGAACACTGACATTTTCCTTGTTAACACTAAAAGTCCTCCACATATTGAGATTCCACTAGGCCTTGTCCGTTGTGGCAGCGCCCACTTTCAACCCTACTCTTTCTGCTAACGTGACGGATTCGACAACCCGTTGACGTAGCACAGTTTCACTAGCGCTACCTTCTCTCAAAAAGCAGCCAAAGACTCCAACTCATTTGCCTTTGAAAGGCTGAAATATTATGACAAGTGTATGATGATAACCTACAGAACGAATTACAAAACGTTGAACAAATCATAATACAGAATGATTACACGAACAAACAAATTTCTAAAGTCATGATAGAATACACTCAAAACCAGTCAACACAACCTACTAAAGAAGAGATAGAAAAACGAACACCATTCTTCCCTTAAACCAAGGAACCACAGAACAAACAGGAAGAATTCTCAACAAACACAACATGAAAACCATATTTAAACCACCTGCGAAAATATGACAACTCTTATACAACCCTAAAGATAAAAAGAACCTCCTGTGATTCGGGACTTCACGAAATCCCTTGCTCTTCTGTCAAAGACTATATTGGAGAAGCCGGGAGCGCGGTGAGCCAAAGTATAAAGGAACATGAGAGTGAAGTCAGGATGAAACATTTCACGCAACCAGCACTAGCTGAGCATCATATCGAAACAGGACATAGCCTTCTATTTGACAAAACGACCGTTATCGCTGAAACATTCAATAGTTTTCCAAGAAAACATAGAGAAGCAATTGAAATCTTAAAACACCCTAATAACATCAATAAGGACAATGGATGTGGGGCGCTTTGGAAAATCACAGGCATCATGGAGAGTATATACAAAAATGCGACAAAATCACTCTCATTTTCAGCCCTCTGCACCAAACGACTCCCTTAAGGAAAGTTGCAGAATATACGTCTATTACCCAGCAGATGATATTTGTTTGGATCCTGACCGACCAAGTTCCGGTACCAGTTTGCAGGTGACTCCGAGAGCTTACATAATTCTTGTCTTTGAACAAATCAATACTCTTCCAGCCTAACTAAACTTTTATTTTTAGAACTTTCCAAAAAAAGTTTTCTTATTGGAAATTTAACTATTTGGTTGGAGATTAGGTTTTTTCAAATTGGATTATTTAGTTGAAATGCTTCATCGTGAAAATTCATTTTTGTTTTGGTTAAAAATAAATTATTTTTAATGAAATTTGACTTTTCCATTTTTGGAACAAGTTGATACAGATCAGAAACAATGTTGTGGCTCTCAAAAGTCCAAGCATTCTCGGATCCAATATAGCGACCAACAGATTTGAAAAAGCTTTGAATTTATTTGAAATGTATTTTATTAAGGTAATTTGAATCATCAATTACAAGCGTGGTAAATTATTTAAAAAACTCCAAATAAGAGATCCAATATGGCGACTACACCTTTTCACTCATAAATATGAAGAAACTTTTTTGTATTCAAATAAACAATTTTCTGCGTTAAAAATGATATGATTGAATTATTTCTTATTTCTTTCCAGTATACAGGAACTACAGTTTTGGGCATTGCTTGTCTTGGCATTGAGACTCAATACAGAACATCCAAATGTAAACATTTCCAATTGGTATACACAATATGACATATTATAAACGCGTGAGTACTGTCGCTGCAACAATTTTTTGAACGGCATGAATCTGGCCTGCTTCAATCCAAGTTCCAGAGTACCTCATTTGAATCAAAATGATATTTGTTCAAAACAAAGGAATAGTATCCAAAAAACCAATTTATGTGATTTAGAGAAGCAGGAAAACTACATGCATTTAAATGAAACGAGTTCTCACTTCGAATAAAAGTAAATGAGTTGAAGAAAAGATTATTTAAGTTCAACAATAACTATTATCTTGTGCAATTTACACGTTTTTCAATCGCTTTACTTGAAAATATCGAACGAGTGGACGCTGGCGACCTACTGGAGTGTCATCGATTTCTTGTTTCGTCAATAAGGTAATTGTTCCACTCTCCATGTTTATTTTTGCCCGTTTAGCTTCATAGATGTTATCAATAATAATATATATTCCAGCCAGAACATTAGTACTCTCCAATATTGCAAAGATGTCGCCATCACATGTCGATATAACAATTTGTTCTTGGGTTGGCACAGGCTCAAATGTATGTTTTCCTGTTCTCAATTTAAGTTCTCTATTGGCTGGAAATGTGTATCTTCGAAGTTTGAATATCAGGCGTGGATTCGTTCTGGAAGTGAGCTGAATAAATTCCAGATGCTCAAGTCCATATCCACTTTTGAAATGAGAAGGCAGCCTGGTAGGTGGAACAATGCACTTGGGAAGAGGACGAGACCTTGAAGGAGAAGTGCTGTCTAGAGAAGGAACAACGGTAGGAGGAGACCTAGACCTAGACCTAGACCTAGACCTTGCAGGATCAGGAAACCTAGATGGAAAATCATGTCTGTGATAAGAAGAAGATGTTTCAGCAACACTAGGAATAAGGGCGCCATCACGTAAACCCTCATACTGTGAACCTAACTCTGCAACAAGAAACAGAAAATTACATTTCCGCAGATTGCGTGAGGCAAAACAGAATGCGGATGCCGGGAAAGTACATAGCTTCAAATGTATAGAAAATGTCTTTTCAAATTGAATTTATTCAAAAAAAAAAAAGATCTTTCCATCTCACTCCGCTGGGATTCGAACACCAGATCAACTGATTTCCGGTCTGGTACTCTAACGAATTGAGCTACAGAGAGATCAGAGTAAGAATCCCTTTTTCTGAAATACGCTTTATTTAGCAAGATGTTATTTACAAATCAATTTTTACTAGGAATCTGTATTATCATCGCAGATGGTAAAGATCGATCTGATCAGAAATCCAATCACACACACTGTCAATAATGGTAATGTACAATATTGATAAAAGTTATATCCTCTAATGCAGAAAAAAATTTTCGTCATTACAGAGTAGATGAAGATATAAATTCAAAATTTTCAAATTAAATTTATTCAGAAGAAAGATCTGCTCCTTTCACTTCGCTGAGATTCAAACACCAGATCAACTGATTTCTGATCAGGTATAAGGAGAGGAGGATATTTTCTTTTATGAATAAAGTTGATTTAAAAAAAAATTTTAATTGATGTCTCCGTTGGATTTCTCATCGGATCGATCATTACCATCTCCGATGATAATACAGATTCCTAGTAGGAAATGTCTTTTTATCAAAACGTCTAACAATTCAAAAGAGAATTATCAGTCGAACCATTTTATTCAAAGACTTTTTGTTAAGTTTGGCCGTTACGAGAAATTTACACCCTTTGGAAATCTGCTCGAATTCATTCTCGTCGCATAAATCGGTCATTACCAAACTTATAATATTCTAGAGCAATAAGATTCGCTTTTCAGTCATTTTAGAGAGAAAAGCTTTCAAAAAATCCACGCTGTTGCATAAACCGCGATGTGAGAGTATTTGAACTTTCCAATCTTTTTTATTCAAATGTTTTCCATTCTAATTGACTACTAAACTCAGTTAAATGGAGGGAAATTATTCATTCAAACAACTATTTTTGTGACAAAAATATGTTTTTTTTTCCAAATCTACACAAGCTTTGAAGCGTGTGAAATATTTTTTTAAAGAAGGACTTATTGACAGTGTCAAACTGCTTATATAAAAACCGTTTATTAATCAATCATTCTTTCCTCAAATCTTATTTGTACTAGGAATACCTTGTTGATTAGCGTGCTCGTTACTCATCCCAAAATTTGCCAAAAAGTCTCTTGTTTTCGGCGGCATACCTGATGATATTTCTGTGAAAAGGCAGAAAAGATAAATGAATCCGTAATTTTGCAAATGTATCACAAATAGTTTGAGATTAATTTGATTATCCAAATTTATTTCGTATAAGTCATTTTCAGCCTATTAATGATTCATGGTAGTGAATCGTATTTACAAGTGATTATATCAATGCCAGGAATACAAATTTACACTCTTTATCTGTTTTACCTTACTTCAGAGAGACAATCAAAATTTAAAATCACTAGTTCAGGAGAATAAAGTGACGTGGAATGTACAGGGTGATTAATTCAAAAACTGTTTAAGATGTCCTGCAAATTTCGTATTCATCCGTTTTTCGGTCGAGGACATATTTTTCTTGAAAATGTAAGGAAATATCTAAGTTTCAAATTTCGAAGAGAAAAGTTATATATTTTGGTTTCGAAACTTGAATATTTGGCAAAGATCTTTAAAAATTGAATCACCTGAGTTATGTAGTTTTCATTGAGAAAACCATAAAACACTAATTAGGATATTAAGACACGAAAATATTTCGCAGTATTATACTTGAGTAGCAAAAAAATTATTCTAATAATAATAATTGCTTTTAATCATAAGGTTTGCAAATTTTCTTTTCAATTCATTGGTGTATAATAGATATGTTCTAACGTACTGAATGCAAAAAAGAAAATATAAAAAAATAACATTTGTTTATTTGTTACTTACTAATATAATTGAGAACAACGTCCAATCCTAAGACCAAAGTATAAAAGATCCTCATTTTTTCAAAACTTAGCAAAAACGAATTAACGTAGAGTTTGAAGATTAGCGTTACTGATATATGTTCTGATGTTTCGTATTTATATACTCTGGGATATTTGTATTATCCCATTCTCAAGCATAAATCGCGTGTATGAATAATCATAGGAGTTGGTGACATTCAAAATTTTAATGATTATTTAATTTTTAGTTTAATTTATTGAGCGAAAAGCTCACACATATAAAGTTGGCAGCGTTGGTAAACTTATCTTGAGAGGGAATCCTGGACTTCAGATGGATATCACATGATTTTTTTAATGGAAATTAACCTCTCGCACGTGTATAATTATTTTACCTTCAGCAGATTAGAGAACTTGATAATGTATAAAGAGCAAATCTGAAATCACGCATAGGCAATCATTTTTTAGTTAAGTCTTTTACATAAGTAATTGAAATTCATCCAAAATTATAGGTTATATAAGGCCTCTTTCTTATAAAATATTAATCATGTGTCATGTGGCTTTCAAAAACTGGAGAAATAATTTTTATCAATACTTTTTAGCATCATTTTTATGTACATAATAGTTCATCAAATGTAGAAAAATAGCTTATGAAATAATATCATTTTATCATAGATTTATGATTTCTAAAAACGAAGAAACCGTGTTTTGACTGGAATTTTCCGACAACAAGTTAAAGCTTATTCTAAAACTAAATATAAGATATAACGTAACACCTTGTGTAACCTTTAATAATATTATTAACGGTAACACAAGCTGTTACCAAAAATTATAATTTTTGGCTTGTGACCATAAATGTATCGGTTCTGGCATTACCATGGTGGAAGAGTATTTCTCCACGACCAGCCAGGTTTAGACGTTTGTTTCTATTTATCGGTGCGATCGAATTGTTCGACGATAAAAGACATTCGAATTGATAGTTTGATTCTTCTGTAGTAGCTCTAAACAAACAATGATCTAAGAATCCACCGAACAGAAAAAACTTTTCTTTAAATGAATTTCGGCCTTCCATTTCGGTTGTACCTGCTCATCTTGATTACACTATGATCTCTTTTGCACAACGTTGTCGTAAACGATCCATTGTTCATCGCTCGTAATAATTCGCTTTGAAAATGGGTCAGTCTTGTTACGCTTAAGCAATAAATCACAGACGTTAATTCGTTTGGTGAGGTGACTTTCTTCCAACTTGTGTGGGACCCCAATTTCGAGTTTGTTGGCGTATCCGAGCTGTTTTAAATGCATTTAAAAAGTCGAATTCGATGCGTTGAGTCTTTCTGGTATCTCTTGTGTCGTGGTGTGCCGTTTGCCTTTGATAATCACCTTTATTTTGTCGTGATCAGCAGCAGGCGGACAACTAGAACGTGTTTAGCCTTCAAAATCAAAAATTTTTTGGAAGAAAATGAGCGAACCACGATGTAATAATATGGATACCGATCATGTTGCATGAAGCGCATCGAGTTTTGACTGCGGTAACATAGAAAAAGAAATAGTCTTGCGAACAAATTCTGCAATTCAGGGTATTCTAATGTTGATTCTAAGCTACTATGTTTATGACTACAATTACCCGCCGAAGAAAGCTTCCTCATGAAAGCTCATATAACAGAAAATTCCCTCGAAATTGTTGAAGTCTCTCAAAATGATACTACATTTTAATAAATATTGATATTTAAGGGTGTTGTTTTCAAGTTCTAAATGATGAATTAAAATTATTTTGGTGGTGAAAGCTTTATGTCATGTATTCTTTATGACCTAATTGTTCCTCACTTTTTGTTACAGAATGTTCTTGGACATTAATCCAGGAGAAGGAAAGAAGAGGGGGCGTAAAAATGACAAGGATGATCGGGATTCGAAAGCAGGGTCATTAATTGAAAACATTGTCGACATGAGAGATTGAAAATATGATGATTATTATTATTACTGAAGTGAATGTTTGAATGTAATTTTAGTAGATAGATAAACGTTTATTTTTCAGCCTGCTGGCCTTAAAAAATTAGCTTGCTTACACTTCCATTTTTACAGAATTTTCTTGAAACTAACCCTTAAAGACTAACATCCATCCATTCCTTATCTCTGAGTCGCACGCTTTTATCGCCTTGCCTTCCTCGCTTCGCCTCGCCTCTCACGCATGTCCCTACTTTTTCGCATTGCCTCGCTTGCCAACCTCTGTTTTCGCTCTAATACCTACTACTTATTTACTATTCACAATATTTACATGTTACTCATATCTACTTTCTCTCCTATTTACAATCTTTCCGTCTCCATTCCTCTTCCTCCTTCCTTCTCTTCATCTTCATCTTGCCCAACACTCCCTTCACCCATGCTACTGCCTTCCC
>CAKNXH010002041.1:0-15578 GCA_932178445.1 Andricus quercusramuli | reverse complement strand
TTCCCCCCCCCCCCCCCCCTTTCATGCAACAATACCTCCATGCTTATCTCACTTCTTTCTACCTCCACGCACTCCTCCAACCAGTGCTCCACTCTTGCATCCCCCTTTCCACACAGTTCACACATCCTCTTCTCCCGTGAGAGCCAGAACCTATTGAAACCCTCCATGCACCCACACCTCATCCTCGCTATAAGCTCCTGACTTCCTTTCTCTCCTTTCTCACATAAATATTGCGCTCTTGTCCTTGGCATAATCCACACATAGTTCCCGTTAAACCTTGACTCTCTTATTCTCTCTTCCCCCTCTGTCTTCTCTCTCTCCATGCCATTTTGCTCAACCAAGTCATAAACCTTCCTCCCTTCCTCGTGCATCCTTCTCACTTTATCCATCTGCAGTCCATTCATTCCAAAATACCTTTCCCTCTCAGCCTCCATCTTCTCACCCCCTCTTCTGTTCTCCTTCTCCCACCAACACTCCCTAACCAGCCCACTTCCCCCTCTTCCAAAAATTTCTCCTCATATTTAAGCGCCCTGCTCCCTGCTAGAATGCCTACACTCGTTCTCCCCGTCTCCCTCCTGACAATATACTTAGGCGTGTTCCTTGCCAACCCTAGGGTCCACTTTACATACCTCTCCTGCGTTCTATTTACCTCTTCACTTTCCTTCCAACCCCACACCTCCACTCCATACAATAGCACACTCATCACTAGCGAATCAAAAAGCTTCATTCTCCGTCCAAAATCATCTGCGAATAGCTTCTTTCCCAACCCCCACACCTGCCTCATCACCACATTTGCTCTCCTCACTCTCTCTTTTATGTGACCATCCACTCCCCCATTTCTCCGAAACACGAAGCCCAAGTACACAAACTCTTTCACCTCCTGCACCTCCTTTCCCTCCCACTTCCACTCTCCTCCCTTATCCCTTCGCCCTCCTTTTCTGAACACCATAACCTTCGACTTTTCCGCATTCAACTCTAACCCCATCTTATCCAGGTATCTTCTCAACCTCTTTATCATTTTCTTTAAGGCCTCCTCGCTATTTGCCAGCAACACTATGTCATCTGCATACGCTAGTGACCAAATTCTAACCCCTCCTATCCTGACTCCTCCTACCACCCCAGCTTCCAGCTTACTTTCCATATCCGCGATTAAAATCGCAAACAGCGTTGGGCTCAGAGTACACCCCTGCCTTAACCCCCTATCCATCCAGAATCCCTCCGAAATCCCCTCCCCTCCTCTCACCTTGTCTTTAGTCTCTTCGTATATCACCCTTACCCTCTCAATTAGGCCTCTCTCTACTCCCCTATCACCCATCGCGTCCCACAACCTCCCCCTATCCACCGACGGAAACGCGCCTTTGACATCCACAAAAAACACGTACACTCTCTTCCCCTTCTTCGCTGATTCTCTATCCACCACGTGCTGCAGAACGTAGATATTGTCGATATTACTCCTGCCCGCCTGCGTCTCCAGCAATATTCCTTTCCCCTCGACATCCTTCCGCAGTCTCTCTGCCACCACCATCGCGTATACTTTATACGCCGTATTCATTAGCATGATCCCTCTATAATTTTCCTGCCTATCTCTATCTCCTTTCTTATACAGTGGCACTATTAACCCTTCTCTCCACCCTCCTGGGAATCCCTCGCCCCTCCATACTTTCTTCACTACCTCCTTCAGCCTCCCTCTAACCTCTTGTGAACTAGACAGCCATGCTTCGTTCTCCACCCCATCCAACCCTGCTGCTTTTGACCTTTTCAACTTCCTTATCTGCTTCTCTATCTCTTCGTCATTCAACTCCTCCATCTCTGCCTCCCCCGTTCTTCTACTCCCCCGTCCGTCTTCCTGGAATCTGAGCCCTGGAATGATTCTTTAAAAAATTCCCTCCATTCCTCACTTCCTATCTTCTCGCTGCCCCCCCCCCCCACCCTCTGCTTCCTAAACCTATTTCTTAACTTCCAGACGTTTCCCTCTGTCTTAACATTTGCTAACTCCTCTTCCAGCTCTTTCTCCTTTTCCTGTTCTTTCTTCTTACACACCACTCTAAACCCCTTTTTAATTTCTACGTACTCCTCCCTCCTCGCATTACCCTCTCTCCACTTCTTGTACTTCCTCTTCACCTTCCTTTTCATTTTTTTACATTCCCTATCCCACCACGGCTTCACCATTCCTTTCTTCTTCTTTCTAAATACCTTCTTTTGCACACACCCTCTCACCTTCTCTTTCAGATCCTCCCATATCTCTTCCACTGACTCCCCTCCAAAGCGTACCTTTCCTAGCTCCTCTTGATACTTCTACACCGCCTCCCTCGTCCAAGTCACCCTGCCCCTATCGAGACTTCTTCCCCGCCTTGTCTTCCGCCACCCTCACCTCTTATCCATAGACTCAATGGCTGATGGTCTGATTCCACCCTCCCCTCTACTGCGAATTTTTCCGTCTCCTCCCACCCTTGCATATGCATAACCACATAATCTATCACCGATACCCCCACCTTACTTACGTATGTGTATTCTCCTTCTTCGTCCCCCGTTGCCATACCATTCACCACCGCGCAGCCTCTATCCTCCATCCAGTCTCTTAGAATTTCCCCCTCCTTATTTATTATAATATCCTTCGATTTCCTTTCGAAGCTCTTCCCTTCCGTGTAAAGTCCCCCTTCGCTCCCCATCCTCGCATTAAAATCCCCCCCCCCCCCACTATCACCATACTCTCCTCTCATCCGCCCAGCAGGTCTTCCACCCTGTCTTTAATTCTTTTCATCCCCTCCTTATTGTACACTGTAACAAACTTACAGGTTATGCCTCCTATTTTTATTTCCCTTATTTGCACTCCCTCCTCCTCTTCCTCTCCATGAACTTTTTCCTCTAATCCATCTCTAACCCCGGTTTCAATTCCCCCACTGGCCCTTCCTTCCTTCTTCACTCTGACCGCCTCCTGAAGTCTCCACCAATACCCCTTTGGCAGCTTTGGCTCTATCCTATCCCATTCCTTTCTTTCTACCCATGTCTCTACCAGTCCCAAAACGTCGAATTCCTGGGTATAACGCCAGAACTCCTCGTCCTTCTTCTTTACCCCTGCTACATTCCAATACAGCACCTTCACTACTCCTCTACCCTGCCTTACCCCCACCCCCCTACGGCCTATGACACAAATTCCCCTGCACTTCCTTCAACACATCTTTCTCCTCATCCGACACCCACATTTTCTCGTCTATTTTTATTTTCCGATATGCTACCTTCGCCGATCACCCTTCACTCTTCTCCCTTCTAGCCCTGTCGTACAGCATTCTCTGCACATCCCTTTCCTTTCTCGTTAAATCGTGATCGACGAAAACTGCCTTATCCTTTATCATATTTTCATTTCGCATTACCCCCAACTTTTCTTCCCAGGTCTCCATCTCCACAACCGCCACTTCCTTGTCTTTTCTCCCCTCCAACTTAACTTTCCCTACCCTGCCTTCAACCCACCCTATGCTCTGTAGCAGAGCTTCCACACCCTCTCTTTCTTCCCCGCTCTTTAGCTTCAACCCTTTTACCACAATATTATTCCTCCTGTCTGCCTTCTCTTTTCTCTCCATTCTCAGCTCCATTGCCCTCAACCTTTCCCTATCTGCCCTCTCTTCATTGTCACTCCTACGCTCTCCCACTTTCTCCTCTATCATCTTTTCTACCCTCTCCCAAATACCTTTAATCTCGCTCCCCCCACCTCCGCCTCCTACTTCCATTTGCGTCCTGCCCTCCAACTTCTCAAGCCTTTTTTCCGACCTTTCCTTTCACACCCTGTTTTCCTCTCCCATCTGCTTCATTTTAGCATCTTTTCCTTTCCTTTCCCTCTCTTACCCCTCTTCTCTCTCCCTCATCTCTTTCATCTCTTTTTCCCATTTCTCATCTCTAATTCTTAAGTCCTCCCTCAACCCCCTGATCTCGCCTATCAGCATACCGAGCGCCTCCTTCTCCACATTTCCCTCCATTTTGCGGGGGGGGGGGGTGTCCTTCTAGTTCTCCCGCTCTTTTTAAACGGGCTCTCTACCACGCTTTTGTCAGGTCTCTCTTGACTGTCTCTTTTCCTCTTCAAGAGAACCTCCCCGTCAGTTGCGCTAGAAGTTCTCTGCCTCACCTTCTCTCTTCCCTCGTTCTCACCGTCCCGCTCTCTCCCTCTCCCTGACGCGCCACTAGACACCGAGTCACTGGCTGTTGGCCGTCGTGGCACGTGGAAAATTTCCTCTCCGTCAACTTCACTGCCCGTACGCTCACTACCCACCTCCCGCTCTGCCGCCGGTAACTGAGACCACTCCATGCAGTACCCTTCTTAACCGCCAGATGTCTCTGCAGAATGCTGTCACTATTGCAGCCAAATTCTCCCTATATTTCCCTTTTTTCCTTTTCTTCAATTTCTCCCAGCCCTTGCAGACACCCCTTTCTCTCACTTAACACCCCCACAAATTTTCGAGTACCACACTTGACCCTCGAAGGCCCAATACTCCTGACTACAAATTCCCCCGATTCCTTGCTAACCTAACCTCACTTTACCAATGTACTTAAATCCCACCTCACCGCTACGCTCAAGATTAATTTTTCTCTCCCCAATTCACCCCACACAACCCTACTCACCTCCTCGGCTTCCACCCTCACACTCCACTCACACCTACCACACAAATTCCGTAAATCCTCTCACCACTTGACACTAACCACGTTCTCACTTCCGCCACCAACATGCAAGTCTCAAATGTAATTTTAGTAAATTCGAAAAAAATTTGGGTTTCGGGGTGTCCATTAGAGTGTGAACCAGGTCGTAAAAATTGTTATAAACAGATTAATACTCTTGATAAAAAGTAACTGAAGTTTAAATGTTCGATTTTTAATAAAGTTAGCTCAGCTTGATTCACATTTTCTTATGCTTTTATAGACTTAGAAATTACGTCCCTTGATTTTGACATTTCAACGATTCTGATTATATTTAAATATAGTTCATTTGGAGAAGCAAGATTGCACGCTTAAAACATAAGTAATAGTAAAGTCGAGGGACCAACCTAATTTATTGTGCACATTTGTTTCTCACAGGAATCGTATTATTAATTAATATTAATTATTAAAAACTAAAATGTATTCAATTTATTCCACAAATTTTGGGGAATTTCCCCTACTAAACTTTTGCCAAACTTCCCCCAAATGTAGGCATTCTCACATCACAGCCTAGGGAATTTTCCCCATCAAATCTTAAGAAATATTCACCTGTTTTTGGGTAATAATATACAAGAACGTTCGGGAATTTTCCCTGCTAAACTTTGGCGAAAATTTCCCAAAATGTAGGCTTCATTATACGACAGCGTAGAAAATTTTCTTCATCAAATGTTGGGAAAAATTCATCACATTTCTGGTGATATTCCACACGAATGTTTGGAGAATTGTGCCTATTAAAGTTAATGGAAAATTCCACAAAATGTGTGGAGATTAGCGTCAACTTATTACTTAGAAGACTCAATTTTGATTGCTCTTCGAAACTTTGACACGGGTGTTGCTCCTAAACGGGCAAAAATAAACATGGAATGCGGAATGGTTAACTTATTGACCAAAGAACAAATCGATCTTCAATCGTTTCTTCAACTCTCTTACTTTATTTAAAATTAAGAATTCTTTTCATTTTAATTAATGATATTTATCTTCTTCTAATTACATACATTATTTGTTGGATATCGTTTTTTTTTATTTGAATAAATATTATTTGGATTCAAATAAAGTACACTTGAATTCGGATTAAGGCAGACCAGATTTACACCGTTACGAGAATTGCTGCCGCGGCAGCGTAGGCACAAAGTAACAGTGCTCGGGTACTCACGCGTGTATAATACTTAATATTATGTATTCCAATTGGAAATAGTTCACACAGTCCTGACTGCTTATATCTCGGCGGTATGGATTGCGTGCCAATTCTTCATTATTTATTCCCAGTTAGAAGAAAGTTACAAGAAAATTATTTCTTTGAAGAACAAAAATAGTTTTTGAATTTATAAGTCAAAACACTTAGTAGCTCTGCCAGAAACATCTGGGTGGCTAATTGCGCTGTACAAATGTGAAACTTTTGTACCAACTTTGAAATCACTGATTCAAAATATCTTTATAAAATAAATTGGAAAAAATCCAACAATAATTCATATTGATTGCTCTCCATATTGGATTCGTTATTTCGAATTTTGAAATTGTGATATCAAGTTTGAAATGAATGTCTCATGTCATTATTATAGAAAAAATTCTTTCAATAAATAATTTCTTAGAACAATTTTTTTGTTTATTATATAATATTGGAACATCTTCAAATAATGTTACTCCATGAAACTTAGGCGATTTCAACAATTTTTTCTGTTATTGACGAGTACTTCAACGTCGAATAGAAAAAATGGCCATTTTTTCGTATTATTCGTTTATTTATAAAAAAATTGTTATGTTGCAATTGAACAAGAAATTTTCGAATACTTTCCTATGCAAGCATTCTCTCGGGGATCATCAAATTTTTTTTTAATTATCATATATCATAAGAGATGAAAATCCGAATGTCAGATTTCTGTTTCGTGGTCAGTTTCCGTGGCCTTGTCGACAAATTTATCACATACTTTATTTATTAACAGGCACTCAGGGTGTTATTTAGTGTCTCATATTCAGTATCGAATTAACTTCAAACTGATTAACTGCTGCAAAGGATTGAAGAAGAAAATTTTCTTTATTTTTTAAAATCCAGGGGACGCATTATTATTATTTAAAAGGAAGAGGCCCTATCTAACCTACATATAATATCGAACAAATTTTAATTATGCAAAAGGCTTGCCTGAGAAAAAATTCGAGAATAAGCGATTTCATATTTACTCTTATCACACTTTCAAGTTCTCTAATCTTTCAAGGTAAAATAATTATACGCATGCGAGAGTTCAACTTCTAATGAAAAAATTATGTCATGCACATTGAAAATTTTTATGTGACCAAGTTCTACAGTTATCTATGTACGCGATTTATGCTCAAGAAGGGGAAGGCACAAATATCTCAGACTAGTTTATATATACACGGAATATCAAAATATTCATTAGTTACGCTATTATTAATTTCTGCGTTAATCAATTTCTCATACATTTTGAAAAAATGAGAATCCTTTATGCCCTGGTCTTAGCGATGGACGTTATGTTTAATTTCATTCGTAAGTAAATAATAAATTATTATCAATTTTGTATGTTATCTTTTTTTAGTAAGTACACTGCAACATATCTATTATACATTGATGAATGTAAAAACTATCTATACTCAATTATAATAGATAATTCTTATTATTATCATAATTTTGCTACTTAGGTATGATACTTTGACAGATTATTAGGACTGATTTTCTTTATTATTTTATAAATTTTTCAATAAAAACTTCATACCTCAGAAAATACCGTTTTGATCGCTTTTTACCAAATATTCAAGTTTCGAAGCCGAAGTACAAAACTTTTTTCTTTACACCCCAACAACTAAAAAAATGCAAAATTTGCAGTAAGATCGGATGTTACTGACACTTTAACTATTTGTAATACATTTTTAAAATCACAAATTCATCAATCTTTTTTGCGTTTTCACAGAAATATCATCAGGTATACCGTCCGAAACAAGGGATTTCCTGGCAAATTTTGGGATGAGTGACGAACGTGAAAATAATCAAGGTACCCCTAATACGAATAAAAATAAAGAACGAAAGTATTGATTAATAAACTATTTTTAACTCTCAACGGTCACGTTGGGTGTCTATGTTTTTTTCAAGTATTTTTTTCGAATAGTTAAATTATCACTGAGGCTTAGAAGATATTTTTTCTCTAGTTTGTATTATTTCAACATCATTCACGAGTTTCTTCGAGCCAAAAGTAGAACTATCTCATCTATAATTGTTTCGCGATTAGAGGAAATTTATTAGCCTTTTTCTATTAATTTGAACAAAATTTAGAATCTTTCAACAATTTCTATCAATTTTGGTTCCCGTCGAAAATGTCAATTCTTATTCAGAATCATTCAATTTCAAAGAAGATCCATAATATTATTTAAAAAAATTTTGTCACGGTGACGTTTTTTTTTAATTTGCTTTTTTTTTTACAAAAATTATTGTATATAATCAGAATTTAGAATCTTCAACAAACTTTGGACTATGCTAGTGTTGTTACTCAACATTTTTAATTTTCATGAAAAAATTTTTCATTCATCAAATTTCATTATATTTCTAAAAATATTCATAATTTTTCAACAATTTTGTGTGACTTGGGCGTTTCACATCGAAAATAAACATTTTTAAACACAAATAATTATGATTGGGAAAAAATTTCAAATCTTCCAACAACTTTGGCCTATGTTAGTATCCTTAGTGGGTCGATTTTCATAATAAAATCATTAGATGTGAAAAAATATTCCTAATTTTCCAACAATTTTAGGCTCCGTTGGCGTTTCACATCGAAAAAGGAGATTTTCAAGCAAAAATCATTATAATTTTAAAAAGGTTTTGAATCTTTTGTCAATTTTGGACGGTTTCAATCCAAAATTGCAATTCTTATTCAGAATTATTAGATTTCAAAGCAGAACCATAATATTATCAATCAATTTTTGGTTAAGTTGGTGTTTTTGTTGTTGTTGAAAATTGATATTTTCTGACAAAAAATATTATTTTGGAACAAGATTTGGAATATTTGAAAATTTTTGGACTATGCTAATGTTTTTAGTGGAAAATTTAAATTTTCATAAAAAATCATGATATTTCTGAAAATATTCATAATTTTTCAACAATTTTGTGTAAACTCAGCGTTTCACATGGAAAATTTACATTTTTAAACAAAAATAATTATGATTGGGAAAAAATTTCAAATCTTCCAACAACTTTGGTCTATGTTAGTATCCTTAGTGGGTCGATTTTCATAATAAAATCATTAGATGTGAAAAAATATTCCTAATTTTCCAACAATTTTAGGCTCCGTTGGCGTTTCACAACGGAAAAGGGAATTTTCAAGGAAAAATCATTATAATTTTAACAAGGTCTAGAATCTTCTATCAATTTTTGACGGTTTTCATGAAAAATGGCAATTCTGATTCAGAATAATTTGATTTCAAAGAAGATCCATACAATTATTAAACAATTTTTGGTTAATTTGACGTTTTTTTCCATTTGTTATGTTTTGACAATGAGATGTTTTTATCAAAAATTCGTATTTGCGGAAAAAATGGTTATAATTCGAAGAATATTTGCAATCCTCCAAGAATCTTGGACTATGTTAGTGCTTTCATCAACAATTTCAACTTTGATGGAAAAATCATTATATTTCTGAAAATATTCCTAATTTTTTAACAATTTTAGGCTACATTGGCGTTTTATATCGAAAATTGACGTTCTCAACAAAAATCATTATAATTCGAAAAAGGGTTCTGTTAACAATTTCGGACTGGTGTTTTTAGTCAAAATTTTCAATTTTAATGATAAAATCATTAAATTTCAACAAACATTGATAATTTTGCACAATTTTTGGCTATAAAAAATAGCACGTCATTTTACAGTTATGTTTAATTGAATTTCGTGATAAACAAGGTAGAAAAGATAAGGTTTGTAAATAATTGTTATTTTCCCGTTTCGAAGCAAATACTTGTACATGCATAATTTGTTGGAGGTATTTACAAGGCCTCTTTACATATTTCACAATACTACCATCAATAATTGTTTTACAAAACTTCTTTGGGGAAAATATTTTTTGAATACCTCGACTACAATCTTTACTTCTTAAAACGTCGAGACCTTTGATGATCTTTCAGGGTAACTTAGATTTCAGTTATGAACACAAATTCCACGAGTAAGATGCATTTTGAGCATCTGAAATACCAGGTTTACTTAAAAGGATCATAGGTTCGGAAATCCATTATGGTGACTTGAATTTCTGTGATCACCTCCCCAGGGTTGATGAAGTTCAAACAACTGGACCCAGGTTTGCTTCTCATAACATTTTAATTTGTTCAATCCAATCGATCGAAAAATTTAAATGGCTATATTGCACCAAGTATTATGAAGCGTGTTATCTTTAAGAATATTTCAAGCAAGGTAAAAGGCATCTCAACCTTTAATATATTGTTCCGAAATTAGCTAAAGTGAATTTAGGTTGGCTGCAGTATCTCAGTCTCGGTCGAAAGTTGACTCTTTCTTCTTTCCCAGTTGGTGTTTTCTCATTTTCCTGAACAGAATTTGAAGTCGACTCTTAAATATCTGTATATAATCGCTTTACAATATTGCCGCAAGGGGTTAATGAAATACCAAAATACTTCAAAGAAATGATAATCCTTTCTTTCTTGTTTCAGAATTATGTTCACACTTCGATTGTTCATCTAATGATGATCCTAATCCTGTTGTTCCTCGTGGCCAACCTTCTAATTTTTCTTTTAACGGACATCATTCTCCTGAGAGTCCTATACCTCCTGCCGAGCTTCCTCTTCGTGCCAGGTCTAGGTCACCTCCTCTCGGGTTCCTGGCTCCTGCTGTAAGGCTTTCTTCTTATGACCAAAATGGTTCGGATTCCGAGCAATATGGATTTAATAGGCTTATTCCCTATTTGAATATAAAAAGGATATTCGATCTTCGAAAATACACTTTTCCCAACAATAAGTCAATTAAAATAAAAACAGGAAGCTCTACTTTTAAGCCTGTGCCAACCCAAGAACTAATTGTATTATCAACATCCGATGGTGACGTGTTTGCAATATTGGAGAGTACCAATGCTGTTGGTGGAATGTATATTTATAATAGGAGAAACAGAGCTATGACCCGGGCGAAAATAAATATGGAAAGCGGCACGGTTACACCGTTGACCCGAGATGAAATCAATGAAATTCCAGTATGCCGCAATATCAGTATGAAATATATATTGAAATATGTAAGCCATCGTGCAAACCACAATACTCTACACCATTAATGTAAATAAAAATGTATAATCAAAATATAATATTGTTTGGGCTCCGATGTCTGATTGCAATTTTATATGTAATTACATTAAAAATTCAATGTATTAAGGTACTGAGGGTATTATTCTATTGCCACTGCCCCAGCTATTCTTTTTCAGAAGTAGATAACAAAATCTGCCCGCCACTGGTGACCACATTCTCATCACGCGCAATTTTTTTCATTTTTTTCCTCGAAAGAAAGCTTAGTTATTTTCCTTTAAGAAATTCGAGCTAAAAAAGCGGGATTTTGATTTTTTATTTACGAAAATGTGTAAGTAGTGCTTTTGAAGAATATTTCATCTCCCTTAGCGATTTTGTACATTCTTTAATATCATTGAGGAAAATATCTCTAGCCACAGATTTAATCTTCAAAAATGAAGTTGAGAAATTAGCGTACATACGCAAGAGTGATTGGCTCTACCGGAGAATTTTAAACTAATTTTTTCCAATAAAAAATTTATATTTCATATTTTAACCTTAATGTCCTACTACTACACTATTAAAATATAAAATATTTTGACTAATTGAATTAGAAATTGGGTGTGGTGAGCCCAGCCTAAGATGTTGGCCTAGCACTGGTAGAAAACACGATGACCATGGCTTGGGAGGACCCACCCATTCACGTTCATACGCAATGGGTGGGTCCTGGCAGGCCGAGGTGCAGCGTGTATCCACCTAGAAACACTACCCGAACCAAAACTAAAAATCTTGTAAGGGCAAAATCCTGCTGCCCATTGGACACCGCAGCGATGATACTGCCCGCAAGGGATGTGTGGAATGATTCTCCTGTATAGGGCCAAAGGGGTACTGATGCCAGTAGGCGCGCTGCCTTGCAGGGGGACGTTAGGATACGAGGATGAAACTGTAATGTGTGTGACGACAAGTTGACATGGTCCTTGTCAGAGTCGGAAAGCTCCCATACTTAGACCTAGGGAGGTATGGGGGTTATCACTCCTGGGACAGTGGACTCACCTACGATCGGAATAGGATTCTAACGTGCGGACTATCTTGAAACTACCATGGCTAACTCAGTTAGTTAGTTTGTAATGTAGGCGGGGAGGGCTACGTGAGGTCCCAAACCCTGGCGCTCAAGCTAAGAAGCCTATTGTGCCACACCCGTGTTTATTCTCAAGGCAGTATTCCGAACCCGGCCATCCTTCACCGAGTGTTTTTGGATCTCGGTGGTTTTCGTTGTTATCAACGTTCTGAGATTGTACCTCTCAGGTGCCAGGCATACCTATCGCACAGTAAACGACGTCCTCCTTTGTTGATCAGGCAAAGTGATCCTCGCCCACTCTGCCATTCGGCAGCCTCCTTGCAGGCTACGGTGTACGGAGCGATCCCTCTGAGGTCATCAGGTAGATGCACAGATTCAAAGCACTGTCCTGGTGTGTTATGTCAGTGGATGTGTGTGTGTTCATTACTCGAAATTGGCCAGCGACCATCGAGCGTGGTGCCTCCTGTAGAAGCTCCCAAGCGCAAGATGAACGCTGACTCATTTTCGAGTCTTCACAGAATCGGCTTCGACCTCCAAGGCTATTCCCCTCGACATGGGGCCCCACCTCGGTACGATACCAGCTTTTTCTGAGGGGACCTACAGTTTAAGGTGGGTTCCGAACCACCGAAGCCCCGGTAGAAGTACATAGAAAAATTTCCATTCGAACTCTAAACGCGCGTAGTCTAAATACTGGCGGATTTAGCGAACTCATTGGGATAGAAAATAAATACAAAACTGACTTAATAGCACTTCAAGAAACCTGCTGGCCGGGCGATTTCGCGTCAATTTCTAAGGATAACTATAGTTTTCACTATGGGGGAGCATAGGAGTGGAGACTGGGGACCGGTTTTCTTATTAATAAACGAATCTCGCAAGGGGTTATCGACATGCAATTCATTAACGATCGGTTATCATACATTGTACTGGAGGGTATTTTCAGAAAACAGGTATTAATCAATGTGCACTGCCCCACCGAGGACAAAGACGAAGACACTAAAGATCTCTTTTACGAAACAATCGAGCAGGTTTTTGACAAGTTCTCAACTTTTGACGCAAAACTAGTATTGGGAGATTTCAACGCGAAAATTGGAAAAGAACCGATGTATAGGCCTACAATGGGATCAGAAAGTTTGCATGACGTCAGTAACGACAATGGAACTAGAGTAATAAACTTTGCAGCTTCAAAGAACCTCGTTGTCAAAAGCACATATTTCAAGCATAAAAATATACATAAGGCCACCTGGAGATCACCAGATGGTAACACTCACAATCAGATTGATCACGTTCTAATTGACAGAAGACGTCATACAAACATTCTCGATATAAGATCGTATAGGGGAGCGGATTTAAATTCAGACCATTTCCTCGTGATAGTAAAAATAAGATCTAGGCTAGCGATAACTAAGAAAACAAGCCGCACAGAGCCAACAGTTCGTTTCAATATAGATAAGTTCAAAACAGCAACAGAAACATTAAATTATCAAGTTGAGATTTCTAACAGCTTTGACGCTCTCCAAGAACAGAGAGACGATAACAATATGCGAGGAGGATCCGGAAACCCTGTGGAGCAATATAAAAAAGGCGGTAAAGACAGCCGCGAAACTTACGATAGGTTTAAAGAAAGTAACAAAAAGCGAACCATGGTTTGACGAAGAGTGCAAACTCGGGTCTGAAAAACGTCGGAAGGCCAGACTAAGTAGTTTACAAAATAAGTGCGATCAAACACATAAGAAGTATCTCGAGATTAGTAAAAGTACAAATAGGCTCTATAGATCCAAGAAAAGGGAGTGGGAAAAGAATAAAATACTAGCAATAGAAACGCATAATAAACAGAAGGAAAGGCTTTCAAAGTAGAACGGAAGTAATGAGGGACGAAAATGGCAATCTAGTAGCCGATGCGACAGAGAGACTGAATTTATGGAAAGACTATTTTGATAAACTATTAAATGTACGCGAAGCCTCCTTTGAAGGTAATCTCGGCGAAATCCACACTGCTGATCTATTAATTGATGATCCTGCTCAGTGTTCACAGATCGTGGGAGCTGGCGGCCCCCACCACGACTCCCGTGTGGGAGCGACACACGTAAACGCCGCGTGTCGGTGTGTCCCCACTCCGTCACTTGATTCCACGCTCCGCGGCAACGAAAATTTGTCGGCTGGGATGATTTCACTGTCTCCTTCGTGCTCTTTCGTTTGAGTTCGGTGGCGGCCACGAAGATGGGTTCGGCGTTGACGCCGAGGATTGCCGAGAATGCACGACTCTTAACTTGAAATTTCTCATTCTCGGCGACTGGGCTATTTTCAAGATTTGTCAGCTTTTTCAGATTTGGAGAATTGGAGGATTTGGAGGTTAGAGTCGACTTTTGTTTACAAACAAAGTTTGACAACCTCAAAAAAGCTAACAAAGTTTTAAAAGATGATGATTATGTTTTTCAGGTATTATTATAGAATCTTTTCTAGTATAGGATCTATAGGGAATATAGTATAAGTTACTACAGGTTTTCAATTTTGTAATATAAGGAATATATTATATAAGAAAACTTGAGGTTAGATTGATATAATGTATATCATTCTCAAGCCTCAAGTGGTTTTCAATTTTCAAATTTTGTATTTCATTTTTTAATATATTTTAAATATTGTGAATTTAGAATGATAATAAATTATATGTATTTTTAATTCAGTAAAATAATCATCATTTCTTTTAGTGATATTTTCTTAAAGAAGCATGGAAAATATGAAAGTATAATAGTCGATATTCATATTTTAAACCATTTTCAAAAGTTTTAAGACTTTTTAAAATAGATTTTAAACTTTTTTGCATTATAATACTTTCTTAAATTTTCATTGAATATTAAATATTCATAATATTTTATCAAGGAAAATAGAATGTATACGAAATTATGAAAATCACAGCTTTGTTATTTCTTATAAACACTTCATAAAACCTTTAATGACTTGTATATCTATACTTCATAAATAAATAAATAATGATTTACAGGAGAGAAAGCCTTACACTATACATATAGCCTGTTACAGAAATGGGTTTATTGTTTTATTATCGTTATTGTTTAAAATAATTTATAAATTATTATAAAGTAATTATATAAAAATTTATAAATAATTTTTTATTTTAAATAAAAAATTATTTTACTCATGAGAGTGTAAAATGGCAATTTTATTATTTGTAATGATATTTTTCTGTTTTAATTCTGAAATTTCATTATTTTGTAGCTAATATATAAATTAGTAATTATTTTAAATAGAAAATGGGTATTAAAGTATTACAGAAAAATCAATATAGGAATAAATAATATCAGTGTCGATCAGACTGGGAAAAACTCGGGAATTTTTTTCAACTAGGAGAAACCGTGATAAACCCGAGAATTTTATTTAGGACCGGGAATTTTTTTATTTCATTGTAAAATCTACTTTCATCTACTTATTATTCTTCTTATGCTTGAAAATTATAAATTCGTTTAATGTTTATTATACTTCAGTCTGTGATTGAGAATAAGATTGGCACGGTATATAAATAAATAAATAATCAATCGAATGTAATTAATTCTATAAATATCACAATTTTTATGTACTTTCATAGGAA